>VXAB01009727.1:0-28031 GCA_013399175.1 Odontophorus gujanensis
TAATTATTAATTATAATATAATAAATGAGAAACTCTTCAGGAACTCTCAAAGATGAATTAACTCAACATAATGGGCTGAATTCCACCCCAAAAACAAAACTAAACAAAACTAAAATACAGTGGTTTCAGATGAACTGCTCCATATTCCTTCCAAGACAGTAAGGTTAAACTTCTGGTCTGTTCAATCTCCTCTCAAGAATTATACTGTGGTATAATTAGAAAAAATAACAAAAAAAAAATCAAGCCAAAACAGACAGAAAAAATAAAGGAAGGGGTGAGGAGCTGTCCCTGACTATTGCATAACAAAAATAACAAAGATGCCCATTGCTGCGGCCTGGCTGTTGCCATCTAACATACTAACATTAATGAACTGGCTAGTTAAAGCACACAAACATCAAGATCAGTCTTTGAGTCACTCACTTAGTGTTAGAGAGATAATTTCCTGGACATGGTAATTATTTGAATATTATTTCATCTATTCATAGTTGTTTTCCAGTACAGGATAATGTGGTCTATTTTAGACAGCAAGCAACCATTTTCTATATTCTGATTAGTACGTGAACTCTGAAATCATACAACAGCTTGGGCTGGAATCAAGAATCATCAGGTTCCAATCTCCCTTCCACAGGCATGGCTGCCAACAGCTACAACAAGCACTAGATCAGACTGCCCAGGACCCCTTCCAACATCTCCAAGGACTGGGTATCTATGACCTCTCTGGGCAACCTGTTCCAGCACTTCAACACTCACACAGTAAAAAACCTACCCTGATATCTAACCTAAATTTCCCCTCCTTTAGTTTAAAACCATTCCCCCTTGTGTCCTGTCACTATCTACCCTCATGTTTATAAACTCCCTTCAAATATTGGAAGGCCACAATGAGGTCACAACAGCCTTCTCTTCTCCAGGCTAACAAGCCCATTTCCTTCAGCCTGTCTTCATAGGAGAGGTGCTCCAGCTCTTTGATCATCTTTGTGGCCATCTCTTGGATCCTCTCCAAAAGTTCCACATCTTTCCTGCATTGGGGGCCCCAGATATGGACGCCATACTCCAGCTGTGGCCTCACGTGAGCAGAGCAGAGGGGGTCAATCACCTCCTTTGCCCTGCTCATCACCCTCCCCTCTGATGGAACCCAGGATACCATTGGTTTCTGGGCTGCGAGTGCACACTGCTGGCTTGTATTATGTTTTCCATCATTCGGGAGTCCTTCTCAGTCCTTCAATTAAGTTGATAAAAAACATAAATAAGTTTTCTATACTCATTTACACTTAGTATACACATTCTAAGGAACATTAGTTGCTATGAAAGATAGCTTACTTGCTACTTATTTCATTAGATCTTTTATTTTGTTCTAGGAAAATATATTGAGTTATACTGTCTAGAATAATCTGTTAATCTGTTTAATAGCTGTACCATGAATGCTTGGCAACTCCAAGCCAACACTGCAGGAACACAGATGTCTTTTACAGCTAACTCAACTGGAAACTTTGAACAGTTTGCATGCTGTAAAGCCCTTCTCCTTCCCCCCTTCCTCCCCAAGTTTCTCTCCCCCTGTTCCCTCCCGCGTCCTTTTCTCCCTCCTTCTCCCTCCCACCTCTCTCCATAGCAAGGCAGAATGAACAGACTTAAGTCGCTGCCAAGGAAATTGTGCGAATCACATTGTTCCTCAAAATATACAATTGAACAGTTTAAAGCTCCTTTCTAAATACTACTTGCAAGTAACAAGAATCTCTACAGTGTTATAGTGGACATGAAATCATTCTGTGAAAGGACTATTCACAGTTACACACGTATTTGGTAACTGAGACCATCGTAGCCACTAATACACAAAACATAGTCTGTTGTGAGACATTCACTTTAATCAGATGTTTCCCTCCTGTTTAAAATTTACTGGAAAACCAGTTGGCAACCAACATGGAAAATGAACACATGGTTTTCTCCAGTACTTTACAAACAGAAATACTGGAGGATATAACTGTTTTTACTGAGCTTCACACTCCTTTAGATATTTCAACAGGAAAAAAGAAACCCACAATGTCCCTGGATAGAATAAACTGCAAATCTTGTGAAAGGGAGGTGAGGTAGAAGATGAAATCACGTTGCTGAGAAGGAAAACATTTCTATAATCAACACAAGTAGTTATAATTCAGGACATGACAAAGATAATACTTTCTGCCACTCAATTCATTATAAACTTAAGAATTATTACCGCAATACTGAACTTTTCTCCATACTTGGAAACATATGGCAGCCTGCATGAAGTATGTCAGACACAAAATTTAACCACAGAATCAAAAAGAATTACAGTATTAATAATGTGTTAACTTTTTCACTACCAGAACTGAACTAATGACAGCACTTCAAGGGTCATGAGTCTTTATTTTACATTAAAATGACTGTACTCAGACTCCCTTGATTTTGATGAGCAAATTAAACTACTGCCTACACCGCCTTCAGATAATTGCCTACCATTATAACTTGCTGACTGGAAAGAGTTTACTCTTGATGTACAATAGTTGAAGTGGAAATAATCTCAAACTATAATTTGAATCAAATTTGAATCCAAATAATGCTGATTTGAATATCTTAAGATGTGCTATTTTTAATTCTATGTGATCAAATAAGTTATTACCAACATTTTCATATTTTAGATTGGAATTATTCACAATTAACAATTAGCTATATCTCTAATTGTTAATGTTGTGAAATAAACAATACATTAGTGTCAATTCAGTTTTAATTCATTTTAATTTACTGAACTAATCTTCCTTGGGAATCAGTTTGATTTTTTACTGAAGTACATTGGATTTTAGCATCTTTGCACACAGGTGAAAAAAATCATTTAAGTATTACAGAATATTGGTGGCAAATGACAGTAAATGAGAACTCTCTAACTGAGCAAGAGATAGCAGTGCATAAGCATGTCAAGCTTTTGAAGGAAACACTAACAGAAGAACTAATCAACTCATATGACTCAAGACTTGGTTTCTAGCCACCACTCTCAACAGAGCAACCTTACACGGTATGAAGGGGCACTGTAGACTCAGAGGGAAAAGTTAATGCTCTCCTAATACTCCTAGATAAAATATGATTACCTATTCAATCAAACTCTTTCCCTCATCTAAATTTTTCCTCAGCCAAACTCTCTCTCCCCTGCCCCTCTGCCCATCTTTCCCCACTCAGTTGCTATGAAAAATGACACTGGAATGCAAAATTAAATTGCTTGTCAGATGTAGTATAGTCTTCTCTCTCTCTCTCTTTTTTTCTTTTTTAACATATTCACACTTGGTTTAGCACAGTGAGGCAGAAAATAGGCTACTCAGGTTAAAGGGATTAAAATAGAACAGCTTTTGTGATAATGGTTCCCACAGTAATAACTACATTTTACATATTTTCGTGTTTGTTCAGCTCTCAGAAATTAATGCTTCTCTTCAACTGTAAATTAATTAAATATGTTACATGTGCTTTGTTCCTTTTCTCAAACAGTTTATAGAAGACTAGTGCCAGCATTACACAATGTTAGGTCCAATTGGAAATTCTAAGAAGCGCTGCACATGGATGCACATACAAAGCAGTAATCAATACGAAAAGGAGCCTTGCATAAATGTTTAGGCTCAAGAAAAGTTCAGATTATGAAAATCTCTAATCTTATACCTCACCTTCCCTATATTCTGATTAGAGAGGATGTGCACAGCCAAAAAATTATTGACTACTGTCTAAATAGACAGTGTCTTAAAAAGACACCAGAGTTGTACATGAATCCACTAGAAGAAATTTTTCTCAGAGATGTGTTTCTCATCATGATTTATTTTTTCAGTTAAGAGCTAAAGTAACCTATTCAAGAGATCATATTATTCATATAAATCGTTCAACTGTGTGTCTTCCCCCTTTACAAATGAAAATTGTGTTTCAGATTGATGTGTCAGTTGACAAAGAAAACAGAAAGAAGAATTTCCTACATTTATACGTTGATTTGTCTGTAGTGAAAGAGACTTTTTCCTTTTCCACTTATTAAATACTACTGAAAATGCAAACATTTGTGAAACTCTTATACCTGTGAGATCTTCTTTGGAGGAAACCAGTCGAGGAGAGCTGCTACCTGGCTCAATTCTTAATGATAATCTGGAAAAAAAAAAAAAAAAAATTAGACAAATTAACAATACCATTTCTCAATAAAAGTTTAAATAAACTGATCAATTATTTTGGCATTGGTAAGCAGCAACTTTACCTGGAAGTGTAATTTATTTGGTCATCACAGAAACATTTATTTAATAAACCCATCACAAAATGGTCTGATTGTTATTCAGCCCATGTAAGCATTCAGATTTTCCTTTCTATAATTATGCAATTTTTAATGCATTCCTCATGAAATTTAGGTAAGGACATTCTTACACTTCCTTTAGTGACCAGAATATTTGACAAACCCAAAGATCAACTTCCACACAATTTCCTGTACTGTAATATTTTTTATTCTTGAGGAGAGAAAGAAGAGGGGAAAGATAAGGCAGAAAGGAAGACCTATGTTTTTAAAAAGGTTCTAGAAAGAGGTTTGGTATCTTTATATAATCTAGAAAGCATCAGTGGAGTGTACTTCACTTAAAAGTTCACCAAAACAGGAACAGCTTTCAGTACTACCAAATGAGACTACATCACTCCCTACTTGTTATATCCTTATAAAACAAAGATCGATGACGTTGCTTACCTGTTTAGTTAAGTTAAAGTACACTCTGAAATTTTCAGCCTTTGTGAAGTTTGGCTGTTTGGTCATTAACTTCAGTAATGGCAGAATTCTACAATTTTTCAGAATAACAAAGAATGGAATTTAGCTATTCATAATATGAAAAAAGAGGATGTGTTAGAAGAAGAATAATAAATCTAAACCTAAATTTGAGCTTTGGCAAATATAAAATACTCATGTTGACATGTTTAACATAAATCGTTTAAAAAAAAGGATACATTCTGACGAGTTGCCACTCCTCGTCCTCATCACTTGTTCCCTCTCTCTCCCCTACAAGGTTGAAAATAATCAAAGATTTTTATTTCACAGGAGAGATACTGATGGTCAGGACAGCTTCCAACAGGCTTGACTTATTTGTCATCATCCAAGTTAATTTTTGGCATTCCTCTGACACTGCATATTCCAGAGAGGCAAAGGTTATCAATATGCACACACATGTTCAACTGCTCTCATCTGGATATGTATGTATGCAGTTACGCCAGCAGTGCAATTTCTTCCAAATAGTACTCACGAAGTCAGAATCTTTGGCACCTCACATGATTGGTGTTATACTATCAATAGGTCTACGCAAACTCTGATAACTGATGTAATTATCAACAAATAACAGTCATATCCATCACATAACAAATTATATTCTCGCAGCTTACTGCTCTGAGTCACAGAATGATACAACTGTCCAGGTTGAAAAAGACCTCAGAAGGTTATCTGGCCTAACATTTCACGGAAAAGGGTGTCTAGACAAGATTATCTAGCAGTCTGTTCCATCTCATATGAAAATCTCAAGCAATGGGGATTCTATTTTTCCCTGGGGGTAGCTGTTCCAGTGACTGATTGTTTTTACTGTAAAATATTTATTTCTTACAATGAAATAAATATAATATCCAATGGCATCTACCATCACAAATAAAAAACAATCTGCGTTCCAACATGCCAAATAAACAACCCAAAAATCATTAAAATGTTCTTTTTATTTTTATTTTTGTATGTGTGTGTGTTGATACCTGTGTATGGTCAGAAACTCATCTTAGTCACTATATGCATCCAATATCACAGCACTGTTAGAATTACTTTTTGAGGAACTCTTTAAAAAAAAAATCTTTCTTTTACCTGGGTGAGAAAGTCTGGTCTTAGAGCGAGGTCTAAGACAGAGAATTAAAAACTATAGAATTCCAACATTCTTAAATGATACAACAAGGATTCAACTATGATACACACCAGGACAAATAGTAGATATTAACCTGGGAAACTGTACATTAAAAACTAAAATTCCTAAACTGAGGAATTAGTATTAATGATTTAAAATAAACATAAAACTAGAAGTAAAATAGCTGGAGAAAAAAAAACACGCGCATAGATCTATACTGAATTAAAAAAGACAATCAACTTTTCATTGGGAATTAAGGCAATACTTTTAAAGAAGAAAGCATAGGAAGCATAGAGTGCATCAGTAAATTTGCACATGACATGAAAACAGGGAGTGTGGCTGACTCCACAGGGCCACCCCAGCAGAACATGACAACCTGGAGAGTGGGACTGACAAAAAATCTCTTGAAGTTCAACAGGGGAACGGTGTAGTTGTTCATTCCCTGCACCTGGGACAAAACAACTCCAGGCACCAGGACATGCTGTGGACCACCTCGCCGGAAAGCAGCTTGGCAGAACAGGTCCTGGGAGTCCTGACGGACACCAAGTTGAACATGGGGCAGCAGTGTGCCCTTACCACTAAGAAGGCTAACGTTATTTTTGGCTGCATTGAGTTAAGTATCCCTAACAGGCCAAAGAGGTGATCCTGGTGATCTTTCCCTTCTACTCAGCATCGATGAAGTAGCAACTGAAGTACTGTGTCTAGTTCTGCCCCCACCCCCAGTTCAACAGACACCTGGATATACTGAAAAAGTCCAGCTGGGGGCCCACCAAGATGATCAAGAGCCTGGAGCATCTCTCCTATAAGGAGAGGTTGAGAGTGGGGACTATACTGAGTGGGCTCAGAGGGCATCTTACTGATGCAAAGAGGACAGAGCCATACTCTTTACGAGGTGCCTACAAGAAACAGTGGGCACAAATTGGAACACTAGAGATTGCTTCTAGTGTTGAAAATTTCTAGATTGAAAATCAGGAAGCATTTCTTTTACTGCATGTGTGACAAAGCACTGGCACAGGTTGTCCAGAGAGACAGTGGACTCTCCTCCTTGGACTGGACACGGTCCTGGGCATGCTACTCTCAGTGTTGCTGCTTGAGGAAGGGTTGGGCCAGATGTCCACCAGAAGTCCCTTCCAACCTTATCAATTCTATGTATGCTTTGTTCTTGTACAGTAAAAAGGAGAAGAAAATAAATGTTGTCTGGAAGAAAGAAGACTGATTCTCAAAATATTCTTCTGGAACATTAAGAGTCAGTATGCTCTGTAAAGTAAGCTTCATCTCTAACCCACCTTAATGATTCTTAAGTAGCATTCTACTAAGTGCAGCCATATAGCTCGTTTAAAAATAACTTTGCTGATAAACAGGAAATAACGCTGAAAATAAAATAGCTAGTCTTCAGTACTGTTCTTTCTCATGAGGTTAAGTTGTCCAGTACAAATTGAAACCATTGCTAGAACAAAAAGTCACTTTTACTCAATTTTCCTAGTAATAAGCAGGTGAGTAAGTACAGCTCAGAGAGTGAGACAAGTGAGAAAAACCTTACATCCTTGTATATGAACTGCTCCATGAAGAGGCTGAATGAAACTTATTACTCTTTCTTGAGACAGGGAAGATTAAGCTGCAGTGAAGTAATACAGTTCTCAAAGCAGTTACTCCGTATTTCTGAGCAGTATTAGTTTATGCAGTAAAACTGGTCTGACATATCTGGAACACTTTGGGCTACCTGTGTAGCACTTAAACTGTAGGTCCAACAATTTCTAGAAGTTTCTCCATCCCCAAGTATGTCCTATGGCAGAGGCACCCAAGCCACAATTCAAGTCACAAGTTCATCCACAAGGCCACTGGGTCATTAGAGGTATCAGACTAACAGCAAAGGTGTCCTCCTACCCCAGCCTTACATAATCACTCTTGGTGGCAAATGTCCAGGAAATACATCTGTCTGGGAGGCCTACTTAAGATGGATTGTGGCCAAGGTTCACTGTGGTAAGTACTAGTATTTTGAGTACCTGTTAGACAATTCCTCTTACTGTGAGATTAAAAGCAATGAGATGCAGCTGGTATTTTTTATATATTCTTCATTGTCAGAAGTCAGCATAATTTTTTAATTGCCTATTAATTTCTCCTGGATACTTTTCTATAGGTCCTGCATATCTGAACCAAAGTTTGAAATGCCGTTTATGGAAATTGTCTTATATAGTACATTGGGATATCAGAGTCTTGTAAACATGCTCTCAATAACTGAATTATTTTTACTAAGAGCATCCTACAGAAAGTTTCAGTCCTGTATGCCTTGTCCAGATGACACTGCAATACAACTAAGTCTTCACTTTGTCTTTAATCAATGTCGTATATTAACAAAAACTCATTCAGAAAGACATATACTAACAAACGTTTAACCCAATACACATGCTGCCAGCTCTGCCACTTGAAAAATTCATATATTAAAGTTGATGCTGTAAACGCACTCCTTTATTACTGAGAGAAGTGGCAGAAGCTTTAATGTCTCATTTCAGCTAGATGGAGCAAATCCTCAATTGCTTATACATGCCAAATCTTCTAGAATTAAAAAACGTCCTGAATAGCACTTGAATTCTGGGCCTGGATTTCTTTATGGCTGTATTAGTTAAGTCTCCTTTTTCTAGAATTCTTTGATTACAGTAAAGTAAGGATTAAGTAAGAAGGTGAAAGGAGAAAACTTGCCTGTTTGTCCAATCAAGGACCAAGTATAATGACAGAGAATACCAGGCCTGAGTTAGTGATTCTGAAAGTTCAGCAAAAAGAATTGCTCTGGAACCACCGTAAGGTGTGGCAGGTCACAGAAGGACATGGCATAATGTGGTAATGTTTGGATACAGTTGTCTAACTCAGGGAAAAACTGTATACCCGAGGACAAGCACTCTCCTCAAATCACTTCTTACACTCTTAGAGGAGGAAGAAGATTCTGCAGCAGTTGCACCATGGTATTTCTGAAGCCTGTCGGTTTATAGTGATTTTCAGAGAAAACAATGATTATCAATATATGTAATTGACATATATGGCTAAAATTGGAAGGAATCCTGATGTTTTGGTTCATACTTTTGCCCCTTCAGTCATACAATCTGCAAACACTGTCATTTCTTATCTTCTATGGAGAACTGCATATAAGCTAAGCAAAAAAAAAAAATAAATCTATTATTTATAGGATATGACATCATTGTTAGGGATTTTCTGGAGTACTCCTACTTGCTGACAGCACAAACCTAAAGCAAACAATTGGACTGGCACAAAAATTGTACAGAAAAGCTTTGTTTATACAAAGTGGCTGCCAAATTTTTCTTCTCAGTGTAACTGAAGTTCTCATTTGGTGAAATGTGTGTTGGGATCCTGCCAATATGTTTTAGGGCAACTATCTAAGTTTCTCTCCATGACAGCCTGGTTGTAAGACAGTTCTGTTCTTCTTGCCAAAAAATCAAGCACAGATCTCTTCAGATTACACATATGCTGTCTCTAGCTCAAAATGAGAGGTCACCAAAAAAGAGGAGGTAGAAAATTCTTTTCCATTATAACAGCTTTGTGCTTAGCCTTTTTAAGACTTTCCATTTCTTCTGGCATGCGACCAGAAAACACTATGAAGAGAGAAAATGTTAGGGACACTTGAGAGGAAATATGAAACCAAATACTCAAGAAAATCCAGAAACTTCTTACCAAAATACACAGGCAGAAGAGGAACAGAAGATCTCTTTAAGGGTAGACATGATGAGTTTTGATAGATACACTAATTTAAAACTTTTTTTTGGATGAAACAAACATGGCAGAATAGGGTAAAGGTCCTCCAATACAGAGAAATGTATACCAACTGCAGCAGCATTTATGCTAAGAATCAAATCTTTCCTTCTTTTTAATACCTCTTGTGAGATCAACCTAGTTTTTTCTAATCGAGAGTAGAAAAAAAACCACTAAACCTGATTGAAATGCTCTTTTGAACTTAAACATGTACAACCAAAAGTACTTAATAAAATATGTCAGTTATGTCAGATATATTCCAGCATTATCAGTAAGACTGATACTAAAATTAAAATTATTTTCAAATTTAAGCTGGAATTCACGTGATTTGTAGTTTCTACGAATATTGTTCTGGCATAATAAACCCATAAAGAACACTTGTTTTACTATGATATTGAAGTTAATGAAAGTCATTGTACATGTAATGTTAACATTGATACACCACAAAGAAAGTCCATCTAAAAAAATCAAATTAAGCAACATTACCAGTTTCTTGCATACAGTTCAGGAGATTTCAATCAGTTCACATTTAACACATCTTGGACTGTCTGATCTTTTCACAAGGCTATGCACAATGCAAGCAATCAGCCTGCCTTTCTTGCATAATGCATTTTTATTGGTTACATATATACGAGACTGAAGAAAGGGGAGGATGTTTGCTTTGTATCATCAGTACTCTGATAGGAATTCTAACTCCATGACACCAGTAACGTTTGCTAGGAAAACATCATATGACTTTTGTTCCAAGACATTTTCGTACAGAAAGATAATTCTTAGTATCTGTGATTAATTGAACACAAAAGCACATACCCATCAAAACTACAGGAAGTATGTATTTTGCAGTGAACTACCCAATGCTAGCTCGGATTCTTTTACTGAACTTTTGGTGGGGTCTACCCCATAAGCAAGGGGACAAACTTTGGAATATTTTCACTCTATCTAACTCATATCAGGATATTAGTTACTAGTAGCACTAGTACTTAGTAATAGTACTTAGAGCAGCTGTTGTACCAGTTCAAAAAGACTGCATTGTCTGAATGGTTTCATTTTTAAAATTATTCCTTCAGGAAAGAAAAGTTCTGCAAATATTTATCCCGAGAATCTATCAAATTGCCTGAAGAATTGTACCGTATGTGCAATGGTCTGAGCCAGAGCTAAGTAAAAGAGCTCTGACAACTGGACTTATCAACAAATGTAACTATGTTTAAAAACAAACAGGAAGGGAAATAACATGTCTCACACTATACTCAAGTGTTCTGGACATTTTTTGATCTCTGTTATGGCAACGTTTTCAACTTGAACTCAGTAGGGTGTTGCATTTGTATGACAGCCATGTCAGATACAACTGTAGAGAAGCAAGATGGTGACAATAGGTCACTCCTTAAGCCAATATATGCCTGACTCTGAGAACTGTATATAAAGAAGGTGCTCCCACTTTGAGAATATATACAATCTCCTGATTCTCTGAATTTGCTCTTCTGCTTTCACAGAAGTCAACTGGTCATATTAATTCCATTAACAGATCAGGTTTCAACTTAAACTCATTTAGTAAGCTGTTTCTTTACTCCAAATAAGAAGCCATTCCACACTTCAACATTAATCTTTTTTAAAAAAAATTAATTTATCCTTCTGCTACCATTATAATGCAATTTTAATTGCTCTTTACCCTATTTTCACCCTACTATATTAACATATTGTGATTCTATTACCTAACGTTCTGTTTTGCCAGGTTTTCCTTAAATCTGTTGTTAAAAGACAGACTTTACTCTCCTCAGCACAACGGTACTGCTGAAATCCATTCAAAGCATCAGTGTCCAGAAATGCATACGGAATACCACGTAACATATTACTAGCTGCTTTGTAAAACAGTATTAACAACTAAACTTTTCCTAGAAATACTGTATTTGATAGAGAGTAAATATCATTATGGCAGTATTTCACTTCTGAATGATACCCATTAATTAACACCATAAATTCTTGTTAGACTAAACATGCAATATTTTGATTTTTATGTCAGTATTATTACAGTCATCAGACTATCTTATTCTTCCTTAGTGATGTGCCAGGCAAATTCTACTTAGTGAACCCTTCCAATACTTTTATTAGCATATGGTCTAAGTGCACACACATTTTGAGTCAAGGTATTAGCTGAAGTACTTAATAACTCTGGTAACAGGACCAGTTTCAAAGAACATAACCTTTCTCTCTAAAATATATTCAAAAATCTTCCTTATCTTTATGGGAACAACCAGGTCACAGCCTGAACCAGTGACTGAACACCTGGTGAAGGGACCAAATCCTGGGTACACCCCTCCCTAACCTCATTTAAGGGAAGGATCTCTACTTAGAGATCATTTCCTTTGGAGTACTTGGTGAGCTCTGATCCTCAGAAGGAGGGGGTAAATGTTTCCTTCTTTATTACCATATCATGACCTCTGCCTCTTTTTGGGTAATCTGAAACTGGTTTAAAGCAGCCTTATCTGTTACTGCTTATCCATACACCTTTGTTATATTACCAAATATCTGGTCACTTCAAACACTTAATTCTACTCACTAAACAGAGGTACTCTATTTATCAATAGCTAATTATATAGCATTGCTGCAGTCTTCATTGACTTAAAACCTTAGCTGTAAGCTTTTAAAACCAACATGCTTCATATTGTCTACTTCATATCACTGCATGAGTTGCCTCTCACAAACCCAACAAACTTTCAAGTTTATATCTGAAGTACCAGAGATGTCTTTTACGTAACACTTACAACAGCATAGAGTAAATCCTGGACATCTTAAGAGATGGCTTCAGCGTTCCTGAACAAAATTCCCAGAATATAATCATCATGTAGCAGAATGAGGACTAGACTTTCACCTGCTTTTAAAAAGCTATTTCATTTGGGAAATCTAGTTAGAGTCATTAAGGGTAAAAATCATTATGAATTTTATTTAGGCATCTTGGTATTATCAACTCTGATAACACAAGTACTACAGAAAAACCCCATAGCATCTTCTGTCAACAGCTTTACATTCAAGCACAAGTCAAACTAACATCCATATGATGTTCCTTTAAATTTTCCAAAACTAAACAAAAGAATAGTACTTACTTATAATTGTCATCTTCCACAAATTTCTGAAGTTCCTCAATGTAACGGACAGACTTCAAATACTTTTGTACATGGGGTAGTGTTGTAAGATGTTCTGTAGAGTGTTAAAACAAGATGAATATTCACATAATCTACAATAAGGGATTCCTTTTTTTTGTTTTGTTTTGTTTTGGTTCTCATGATTCCCTTAATGGAAAGAGAGGATGTGAACTTCCCTAGAGAATAAATAAGGCAGAACTATTACTTTGACTCTAAGAGGACCTTAAAGATTTACTTGAGCAAAAGTGATGCTGAGTTGATAAAGAAAAAGCAGATCAGATGCATTCCATCATTATAATACCTAGAGGATTTCATCATATGCTTTCTCACAAGTGGAAGAGGTCCTTTCATGTAAGCCCTGCTTGGATTTTGTAGTGATTGTTTTGGGGGAAATCAAAGCCTGCAGCAATGGCTATTACTGATTCTCACATGCATATGAGGTGAGAAAACTTAAAAAATTATGATGCTGCATATCAAGATAAAAAGATGTGAAATTCAGAAAGACAGAAAAATCTTCTGAGGGTATGGTACATGAACAGGAGCATGTAGTATCTGAATAAAATCTTACACTCTAATAAAGACAAGTGTTGTAAAAACACCTATTACTCCATAAGATTGGTTCTTCAAGGCCACATTTTAACTTGCATTCTGATTTTATCTACAGCAGTTAAAATTAATGCAACAGAGGAAGTTGCCCTAGCTGCCAAAAGAAAAGGGTCGGTGAGATTTCTTTGCCAAAGTTTTCAGAGACAAATTGAAAGTCACAATAAGAACATGAAAGGTAAACGACCTACCTCTTCAGAATCATGCATTATTATGCCTAATCCATAGCTTTAAATATTTTATATCAAAATCTACAACAAAAGGCAAGGGCTAGGTACTTAAACATACACAATATCTCACCTCACTTTCTCATAATCTAAGATTTAATCTTTTTTTCTGTTGAAAGCATTCCCAAACTGGAGCATTTCAATGCTCTGTATTTATTTAATTGTACTGCTACTGTCAAGGTTTTCCAGCTTGTTCCATATTTAAGCAATAAACATTCACAGTAAATCATCAATGGTATGCCCAGTATTTTTTAAGATCCCCAAAGCAGCACACATCTTGACATGAGGCTTAGCATAACAGGCTAGAATTGCAGAAATGAATTTTAGAGCAGTCTTGTTAATAAACAGAAGTAACATCATCTTCCTCACTAAGTAAGGTATAAGAAAAAGTTTAATAGAGAATTTAACAACTGTTATATTGAAACATTTGTATTTCATTCTGTAAACTTTTCATTATGATACTAACAATAAAATGATAATGAAATTGACATATTGCACTCCAAAAACATTGTATCTGCTGGAAAGGAAAGATAAAGATGTATTTCCCACTGATTGCTGGTACAGTCAGCTTTTCTTGGAAATATGTCATCTGTAGTCCATACACAGCAGTAAACTCTGCATGATTTCTGTTACAGTTCTTGCAATTTAGAATATGTGCTTATTTGCCTAATCATGTTCAACTCTACCAATCTTATCCTCTTGTGCTGCCTTTACACAGGTTAGAAACCTGTTATCATGTTATTAAGGACACTTTAATAAAGAATTAATAGGAGTGAGAAAAAAAAATACTATTACCAACCATAGTTACAGGAGACTTGCAGATCGGCTATTATTCGGAGAATGTTGTTCATTTGATTGGATCTTTGTTCATTCTCCATAATGCTGCCTGAAGCAGGATATGCAGAATCAATGTAGATTAAATCCAAGAGATAAATTCCTGAAACAAATAAATCAATCAACCCATTGATCTGGTGTCTGATACAGAAACAGTTGCACAATTGTTGATGAGCAACATTGCCACCAACTACTGACCACAATCATGTTTTAGGCTCATTAAATAAAGAATTCATCTGTTCAAACATGTCACAGTTAGTATTATAATTCTATAACAAATCCTTTTTCTAAAGACAAGAAGGTTTTGCTCTTATGCACTTCTGAAGGCTGATGTCTACTATGAACAATTTGCAGAGCCATAACCAAGAACAAGAGAACTTAGTATTTTTGGCCTTTCAGTAGATCCCTTATCATGTGTAAGTAATCTACTGCCAACGTTCTCTGGTGTGTAAGAGCACTACTGCTATCTTTTTCTTTGTTTACAGTTAGTTTCCAATCCATCTTTCCAATTCAGCAAAGAACTTCCTCTGGAATGCATGAAAAAATCATAGCTCTGTGGGAGAACTGTGCTGCATTCTGTAAAAGCAGTAACGAAGTACACTGCATCTCACACACGCAGAGCTATCTCAGACACAGAACCTGCCCATGTAGCCTTGCAGGGTGAGTGGGACAAGGATCTTATCCTTTCCATGACAAAGTTTTTCAGAAAAATCTGCAATCAAATAGGCTAAACAGAAATTACCACATGCACTTCATTCAGTTTGCACTGCAGCTGTTACTATTGCATATCAAAAATATTACCTCAGTCTGATTTTTCTCCAAAGGATTGTTCTGATGTTTAGGGTCAGCTAAAAGTCAAAATTCAATCTACTATGTTCCTAAACTATTTTATAAGCTGTGTAGGGAAGCGCGAGCTTTTTCACATAACAAAGAAAGGAGTATTCTTTTTAATAGGAATATAACTTGCACAGCAAAAAAATCTGCCACATTTAAGTATCAGATCTTCCATACTCTATTTTGAGAAAATGTATGTACGATTTTTTTCCCCCTCATGATTTCTTGCCCTGCCTCGAAAAGAGCTCTCTTACTTCTTCAGGAAAAATGCTAGTTGGCTTGGTTACGCTTCCATCTTTAGCACATTACATTTTCTCAATAAATTTCAGCTATTAAAGCAACAGGAAATGCAATTGTGCTAGCCAAGCATAATTTTTCTCAAAATGAAGGAAACCCACTACAATAAATTGAATGGAGTGTGTCTAAGCACTCCTTTCTGAAAGAACTTTAGTACGCTTGCATTAATTACTAATAATCTTTGGAAGCGTATTAAGTTCGTGCAGTGAAAAAAATTATTTTTCATGTTATCTCCTGGTAATAAGTATGCCTTAAGCTTACTCATTCAAAAATATATATACCTAAGATTTCCATTTGGGAAAATGTAAACTCTTACTTGAAATTACAACAGAATTATGTGTTCTTCTAGTGCTCAGTGATGTACTACTATCATCTAGAGTGATAAGTTACGAATAAGCAGCAAGAGTCAACAGAAGTTAAGAAAAGCCACATGGCTTACTGAAGTTTGCTCCTTTACAGTTCATGAAAAGCAGACAGATTTGTTAGGTTTACACAAATATTAAGTATCTGCACAAGTGCAATCTCATTTACATGTTGAGTTCACCCGATACTTCATTACTATGTAGTTTTATAGTTCAGATTCAGACTTGCTGTGGAATTCTACATATTTCAAGAACCATCTGCAGGATCTGCACTAACTTTTCTCTGACACTTAGAAACAGAATCACAGAATTGTAGAAGTTGGAAGGGATCTCTAGAGATCATCCAGTCCAACTCCCCTACCAAAGCAGGCTCCCTAGACTATGATTTGGGTTGGAAGAGACCTGTAAGATTATCAAGTTCAATCCCCTGCTATAGGAAGGGACACTGCCCTCTAGACCATGTTGCTCACAGCCCCATCCAGCCTGGCCTTGAATGCCTCCAAGGAGATGGCATCCACAGCCCCTGTGGGCAATCTGTTCCACTGTCTTAAGGGAGATTTCTTGCAAGAGTTTTTCTCACTAGCTTGCTCTTTATCTGATTCTTTAGATATCTGACAAGCTGATAAGTATGGTGCCCACTGGGTCACGCTGGATTATGTCCAGCACCAGCCAGGTTGCAGGCGCCTACTTTATTTCTTTCATTTAAGCCTATTCATTTACATACTCTGGAAAATCCTCCCACTGCTTAGGGAGAAGTAGGTAAACAAATTACACAAACTGTCAAAGAATAATGAAGAAATAGACACAGAAGCAATAAAAAGCAGTAAAAAATTCAGTTCATTCTGAACTGTCAGTGTTTTGCTAGGAAACCGTAAGACTATAACTATGCTGTCTTGCAGCCTCACACAAACCTTTGAATACGAGTTAGCAAAGACTGCATCCTTTACTGACCCACAGACACAACAGATAAGAGTGCTCCACTGGACACTATTAATTTCAGAATCTCACCAGGAAAAAAAAAAGATATTTAATCCTTACAAATGAGTGGAATATAGTTGGATTAACATCACATAAACCAACTGGCATTACTTCTCTGGAGTGGAAAAAGAAAAAAGATCATTCACCCAGAAAAATCTTACAATATTTCTTCCTGTGTTAAAACTGCTCTCTCCAGAAGAGATAATTCTTAAAGATATGCTTGGAGTTTATAAAGTAGTGGTTCATATGACTTGGACAACCTTAACATTTTAAGCTTATAAGAAATCTGCAGCACTTACCGCTTGCTAAAAAGAAACTCTGAATTTGTTGTCAGTTTTCATTTCTACAAAGTTCTACCTCTAGAATGACAGAACTCAGTACCATTATAGAAAATGAAACTAACTTTTAAATGACAGACACTGAATGGGAGAAGGAGTGACTGAGTATGGTCTTTATTAATGTCCTAATAAGTAACTTACAGCAGTGTATTTCATCTGTGTCCACACATTCGCAAACTGTGAAAAATAAAATTTTCACTTAAGAGAAGCAAGTAAATAGGCCACCACACTTAGCTCTGTATTTTTATTGTGGGTAGTAATTTAAATCTAAGAGATCACAGTCAATTTCCCAATATACAGTCTACTCGTAACTACAAAAGAGTTAACTGCTGCTGGTTGGTGGTGCTTGCTACCATCTTAACATGACATCAGAAACCAACAGTATTACTCTTTCCACTTAGCATTCCTGAAGTGTTACCTAATTTCCATATCTATCTTTTCAGCTTTGCACGAAAACTAGCAATCTCTGCTGAGACCTTCAGTGAACTTCATGTACACCTACTCTGTGAATAGCCTATTAAATTACTTGATCTTGACTGTTAAAAAAAAGTAACCTAGAATAAATCACCTCTCTATTTGGTACAGTGTGAGCTCTCCCTCACATAGCCTGACTACAACCTGTCCCTCTTATATATGCCTTAAGAATCCATTTTGCCCAGAGAAAATACAAAATTATTCCCCTCAGCAGAAGACTTCAAGACCCGTCTCTTAAAGGAAAAATTCAGACTTGCCCTATGCCAAAGAAAACACACACCACTAGCTTTTCAAACGTTGGCTTATATTTGTGCTACTGTGTGCAGAAAAGGCTTTCAAAGATGTGAAAACCACTGGGATATTTTCCAGAGGGTGAGCTCACGGGCAGTTGCTTCCACAGGCAAAACATTTTCCAGGGATACTGACTTTTCTCCATTGTTACTAAAACCAATTCTGCAGCTGGTTATCGCATGTGGATAATACCGCATTCATTAGTTTATGGCATCACAGAAATAACAACAAAGGAAAAGCATGGATCGATAATCTATAATTAAATTCATCAGTGGAAATTACAGTGTGTAAAGAAGAGGATTATTTTTATATTGACAAAAAGAACTATAATACCTAGCTTTAACATTTTTACTCTAGAGCTCGAAGCAGTAATATTACAAACAGTTTAAACACAGGGAAACTGAAATACAAAACACAACAGAAAAGTGAACTTGAAATGTAGAAGTCAGCTCAGCCAGATCGTGCATTTTGAGCATTCCATCTACTAGAGAGCAACTTCCAAAGTTAAGTTGTATTGAAAAAGTGTTTACAGAGAACTGCAGCATTCAGTAGGATATATAATATTTTTGTCTTCTGATTAACCCTCAAGCTTTCCCCATTATTATTATTATTTTTTTTACAGTAAGAATCAAGGTTTTCAACAGGCAGATAATAAATAAGGTTACTACTTAGTTGATGGATACTAACAACATGCTTTTACAAAACCTACTCACAAACTTTCTGAAATCAGCAGTTATTTAACTTCATCCAGTTCTGATGTAGCTCAGCTTAAGCATGTAAGTTTTCAAATTCGCACGAACAGCAATGGTGTGTGAACCTCCCCTCATAAAGAGTGACATAATATGCTACAAATGAGAACGAATGGACTTTCAGTTCTAAGGATCAAACGTACAAAGTTATAAATCATAGAGTCGTTTGAGTAAGAAGGGATCTTTAAAGGCCATCTAGTCCAGTTCCCCTGCAACGAACAAGGACATTTACAGCTAGATCAGAGTGCTCAGAACTTGCTCCATTTTAACCGTGAATGTCTCCCCGGATGGTGTAACCCCACCAACTCTCTAGACAACCTGTAGCAATGTTTTACTACTCTTAAAGTAAAAAACCAAACAAACAAACAAACAAAAAACCCTTTTTCCTTAGTCCCTTTTCTTAGTCTAGACTTCCCCTCTTTGAGACAATTTCCCCTTGTCCTATCACAGCACACCCTGCTAAAGACTCTGTTGTTTCTTATAGGCCCCTTTTAGATACTGAAATACTGCTCTCAGGTCTCCCGGTAGCCTTCTCTTCTCTGGGCTGAACAGCATCAGGTGTCAGCCTGCTCTCATAGGAGAGGTGCTCTATCACTTGAATCATTTCTGTGTCCCCCTTCTGGACGCACTCCAACAGGTTCATGTCCCTCCTGTACTGTGGACCTAATGTAGACTTCTGGGTGTAGGACAATTTGTTGCTACAGGAATCTGTATCAAGAAACCCAGTAAGTAGTACACACAAGAAGAAGCAATTATTTTCCTTTTTTCTTGAAGTTCTATAGTGATGCTGATTTGATACAAAAACCAAAAGAGACAAAAATGTTTTTCCAATTTTCAGTCAGTTATATTTAAGAAAGCCTTTTCCCATATACAGTAGTGAAGATTTACCACACTAAATAAAGCAGGGGACAGAGAGAAAACTACTTATCAATTGACTAACTGGCTGAAAGTTGAATCACTACAGTCAGCAGTCTGTAAAACCAAAGACGCCATTCTTAGCAGATTAGCTCATAGACAGAGAAAAGACCATGTTTTTGTGGTATCATTGCTTTCACAAAATTTGGACCTTCTTTATTGACTAAGGGCAGGAATATTTTTCTAAAGAACCAAAGTTATATACTGGTTAGTCTTGTTAGGACTTGGAATACTCTAAGAAACCGAATATACATCTTTGCCAAGGGAACAACATGCAATTTGTAATAGATATTGCCAGCCTAGAGGCCAAGCAAATGTGATCACTTAAGAGGTAAGTAAGGGTAGGATTAAGACCACTTTGATTTACTTCTAGCTAGCCAGAACATTCACTTATACCAATGCGTACTATGAGGTTGAGTGAAAAGGACAAAAAGCTTTATCAGAGAAAGTACTCCTATTATTTTTACTTTAACAGTTCCAAATTCTGAAACATTACCAAGAAACACTGACTTTCGATACTTCTTTTAACGTATCACACGCTTTTACTACTACTAGTGATCCCTGCCCAACTGGTTTTTCTTCTTTGATCTCGTATTAGAAAAATCTCTTCAATGTTAAAACTCACACAAAAAGGGTTCAGATCCACATGAAGCAGCACTGTACACGTTTACGACATGCATCACCTTTGATCTCACCTATGTGTTTGCACTGTGTTTGCTTTCTTACTCAACATATCTTCATTGTACCTGTACATTATCTGTAACGTTTTTTTTATTAGCCTCAGAATGTTTGATTTTTTTCTCTTTGTAGAGTATCCCTGTTATTGTGAACTAATACTCATTTACAGGACCTTAAAGAAGCATCTCAAAACTTAAAGTTATTAATATACCCCCCCTTCTCTGCTCAAGCTTCAGGATAACTAGTAAGTAGAACTCAACAAGGAAAACCATAGTTTTTTTTTTGTTTTCTTTTTTAAATAACATTGATGCTAATGAAGTTCACAGTAATATTTAACTAGAAGTTAAAGAGTACCAGAACACCTACAAATATCAAAATATCACAAATATCTATCCATACAGATAATGTCTTAAGGGACATATGGAAACAACACAAACAATAAGACAAGCGAGACAAAGGCTCAAGATGTGTTGTAAATATCTGTTAAAATTTGTGGGATACTGAGAAGTTATGCAAGTAAAATTACAGTTTATAGATGCTAGATGTTCTGTACCAAACTGTTTTCTTCATCGGATGACATCTGTTGATTGAATCAAACTAACTTTTCATGCATATGTTTTTTATGCAAACATCTTTTTCAGTTACAGAACCAGAAAACATTGCTGGAAAGCCACGTTACCACTCTGGGCTTTTTTATACCTGGAAAGCATGGAGAAACTGCTTTGGAATATTTACTCTGGAACAGCTACTCTATTAGAGGCCCAGCATTTCTCACAAATGATGACATCCAAACTGAGAGTTTTGGTGGAAACTAGTTTCACAAGTTCTCAGAAAGTTTTCAGTGGAGAAATGATTTATCAGAATAAAACTTAGGGATCATTTGGTAAATGCACTTCACAGGCTCAAAACCAGTGTCAACATATCACCTACACACAGCATTGCCGTAATATTCAACTCTACCTCCATTAAATAAACAGAAAAATACAAATAATTCTACAGCGAACATTCTGAAAACTATTTTACTTCATGAAAAACAAGAAGATAACATTACTAGCAACAAATGGTATTGCGTACTCTTAGAAGAAAAAAAATAAATAGTTGCTGTCATTGCTACCTCCGTCAGAACGCAAACTAAAATCAGTTTGTGTTTAAAAAATACAGCAATTCCAGACAATACTGAAAGATGTGACCCAACTGGCACACACAGGACTTCCAAATACTATGTTTTTTAGAACTTGATTACAAAAGCAATGGAATCCACACTCAGTGCTACAGCATGTGCACAAGTACTAAAATTAGTTCCACTCAAAAGCAATAGCTACAACAGCTGAACAGAAAAAGCAACTACATTATTCTTGGACAAGTCCTTTGAAAGGTTTAGCATCTTTAAAATCAAACATTCATACAACAAAATTCAAAACTAAAAGTTGTACCAGTCCTGCAGTATAATTCCCTCATCTGCCAAGAGCATCTATGTTATCCAGTTTCATCTGGCTCCCTCTGTAACTGGAAGAAGAAATCTAAGGATCACTGTTTCCAAAAAAAGAGAGAAGGTTTTGATCATATCATCTTCTCAGAAGCCGTAACATCTCCTTAAAGATTTAGCTGCTAACTTGAATACATCAACTACTTAGATGTTCTTGATATGGCACACAAGGGGAAAAGTCACGCTCCAGTTATCTATAGATTTTAAGCAATATTACAAATACCACTAGATATTTAATATAGATTATAAAACAAACGTAATGCGCAGTTTGCGAGCACAGTAGAGCACCTTGTTTTAAGATGCTGTTTCTGTCTGCACACAAGTAGCAACCAAAGAGAACACAGTTCAGTTTCACAAACGTTTTAAAGATAAGCTTTCTGTATCTGCTTGGCACCGGTGAGGCCACATCAGGAAAAGTGCAGTACAACATAGACATCAAACTGGACAAAGGCCAATGTAAGACTACTGGGACATCCTGGCAGCAGGAACAGATGACACATGAGGGGAAGGTCTAAGGAACTGGGCTTGTTTAGCCTGGATAGAAGGGGCCAGAGGCACAAAACATGACTGTGGTCATTTCTTTAACAAAAAAAGACTGTGTGTGGGAGTTGTACAGATCAGAACCAGATTATTCTCAGAGATGCACTGCGACAGGACAAGAAGCAAATGACATAACTTGCAGCAATGGAAAATCCACTTAGCATAGGGGTTGAAAAATCAGTCGCTGATAGGGGATTCCAGCACTATGCCATCTCCCAGAAAGGTGGTGAACTTCCATTTCTGGATATTTTCAAAACTCAGAGGGACAAGTTCCCGAGTATCCTAATTTAATTCTTAAATAAGCCCTGTTTTGAGTAGGAGGCTGAACCAGTTAACCTCTAGAGATCCCTTTCTCTCTGTGTGTTTTTCCCTTCCTGTGGTAACTTGCTGATGAGGCTACGGCACTGACCTGAGTAATCTGCTAATTTAAACCATTAAAGTGCAGTTTATTTATTTATTTATGTCTAACATTGTTCAGTGCTGCTTTGGAAAAAAAGGAATAGTCTTTCTGTGGAAGAAGATACATGACTAACAAAACTGCCAATTATTTTAATTGTTGCATTACTACTTCCCTGAGTGTTACAGATAGAAACTGGCCTTTTCAAACTTCATTAACTTCTCCACAACAGTGGTTTCTCAGATCTCTCCTGGAAGCATTTATTTGTACTGAGTTCTTTTTTTGCAGAGATATTAAACAAATGGACGACATTTATCCTTTTAGGAATACAAAGAAAATAACAGTGACTCAATATGACAAGCATTTTCTGTTAATGCCTGGCAGGGGTAGCTGGAAATATTAATGCTCTTATACTGACACAACATTTCAGCACTGTTACAAACGCACAGGCTTTAAAGGTAATCAAAGTAATACAATTTTGGTAGACTGTCTTTTCAGTTTGACAGTTGACTTAAAGTGCTTTAGAGAAAACTGAACATTCCTGAAAGGTGTTCACTCTTACTTTTTGACAATTCACATCCTCAACTAAGCAGTCTAATGTCACTGCTAATATCACGCAAACACAAATTGCTGCTGACCTACATAAAGTCTTGCTGTTCTTTACTCAAGCATATTGACAACCTCAGGGGAAAAAAAAAAAGAATGAGCAGGGCTCCTACTCCAAAGGCCATTGAAATGTGCCTGTAAGTACCTAGCTCTGACTTTCTGAGAAGTCTCACCTGGAATACTGAAACAACCTCAGTGAACTCATTTTCTGCATTTAATGAAAAGAATATTATCATTACATCGCACTTAGCCATTCCAAAACTAAAAAAAGGATATGAGCTCACATTGCTCCTGAATGACCTCAACCTAATGGATCACTGGAATTTAACATTCCACATTTGTTACTGTAGCAACAGAGCCTAACATAGCAAAACACAAAAAGAAGCACATCAAAAAATCAAGCAAATTTCAAGATACCAGTGTGTGAAAGAAAACGTTAATAGTAGTTAAGGTGGAATTATGTTTAGGAATTTATGTCCAAAAAAGCCTCTGTCTGATGCAAATCAATCCTAAACCCACTGAAGCAATAAAAAAATTCAGAAGTTGGCTGAAACTTCCCAGCACAGCTTTCTACCAGAGTACAATCAGATTTTCTGCAGAGTACTACTAAATTTTCTCATTTCCCCAAAACCCAACCGTTTCCTCTTGCTCTTCCCATGAACCAGGAAAATATACTATAAAACAAAAATATTGTAATCATGATTATTTCATCATTTTGACATGTTACCTAGTGTCAGAAAGAAGAGAACACTACAAAAAGATGTGTAGGAAAAGGCGAACGCAATAGTTGCTTGTGAGACTCAGCTTCCTTTCACCAGAAAGTTGTGGTTTAGAGACTTCCTGAGACAGATCTTGTATAAATATTTACATGTTTAAGTCTGGGTGGCATTTTTTCTGTACAGCACTTCTTCTCTGAATCTGTCAGTTGAATTTTTATTCCTCTGTGTGCACATTTTTTGTTGTTGTTCAGTTTTTCGCTTCAATGTATCTTTTGTCAAATGAATTCAGCAATTCAACTACACACGCTTCACAAAGTAATCTGTTTGACTTATTTCCCAAAGATCATCTTTTAAGACTGTCACTTCTTAACAACTCTGCTTAACTGGAGCTTGACTCAAAGTTAATTTACATGACCAGATCTTTTATAGTATTTTATTAAGACCTCAAAGCCAAATTTAGCACTAAACCACTCGCTGCTGACTGAACTACTCTGGTGAAGAACACTGTCAGCTTTTGAAGCCAAAAAGAGCTGGGATCTTCCACTATTAGTAGAACGTGCTATTCTCCAACCTGGGATTTCAATGAAAGTTAATCTCTGAGATTCTCAGGACAAAAAATAAATGTAACAACTATGAAATATTTTGAAAATCATATCACTAAGCATAAAGACTTTAATAATAGCATCTAATTTCACTTTGTAATTATTACAAATCCAAGGAAAAGGCATTCCCATTTGATCTGAACAGAATGCCTGCACAAAGCTAATTCTGTTCTTATCTTCTACAAATACCCAGTGCTACACCAAATAGCTCAGATAATCTATAAACACTTGGCACAAATAAAAGCTCCCCCTCACCTAAGGAAGAGACACATCCTTATTCTTTTCAACAGACAAACTGTAACAAAAAATAAGAAGGCCCTGTCACAGGGATTCTGAATGATTCGCACAGAAAAGTTTCTGGAAACAGGCTATTCAGACTTTATAGTAAAGAAAAGCATTCAGCACCACACAGTCAAAAAGGTGATCTAGGTAATACTGCACTTTAGATTACTCAGAAATGAGAATGATCAAACAAATAATGTCTGGCTAATCCTGATATTTCAGATTCTTTTATTTATAACATCTTTTTCTATAAGAGAACACCATCAACTTAAAAACATGCAAGTCTTTACTTACCCTCCTTCACTGGGTCAAATTCCTAGGAATTTAATAGTAGTTATGTAACAGTAGTTATGTTATGTAGTTATGTCCTAACATCAATGGAACTTAAGCACATGCTAATGAACTTAAAAGTTGTTATTAACAACATATAAATATGCTCCTAAATAAAGTTCTTCAGAAATTTGGAACCCTCTTCTTGGGAAATCTTTTACTTACAAAAACCTTGCTGCTCTGAGGTGAAACAACAAATTGGAAACACATATTCTTCAATGTCAGCAAAGAAATGGAAACACTCATTTTTAGATGAAAATGAAACATTCAACTCAAGTCTAAGTGAGGCAGGCATTTTCTTTCCCAGCTCTGTAAAGAGCCAGGACCCAGAGAGACTGACCTGCACAGGAATTTGTTACCTTCATATCTTGGCAAATACCCACAGCACTCACCTCTCCTCACTTTTTCTGCTCCCTACCTCCTGCTCTCAAGAAGCACCCTGCATCTGTAGGTTGAAAAGGCACCTTGCAAATGAGGGAGTGGGTATCACAGATAAAGCTGAAGAAAACTCAATGAGTCTTTTGCTAAATCTGTCAAATGAAGAGAATTACCACGCTGCAGTTCAAATAAACCAGCTTTGTTTTCTTTTTTCTTCCAGTATAAAATTAGTGCATTGGGAAAGCTCTGAAACTCTTTAATCTGAAGTATCCAAATACCCTACTTAAAAGCACTACAATGGCCATTCCAGTACCTTCTTTGCTTCTCTTTTGCTAGAGAAAGAAGCAAGCTTTCAATTTAAATTACAAATTAACAATACCATAAAGAAAATAGCAAATGAGAGGTGCTAATATTCCCTGCAGATAACTCAGGCCACACACTGAAGGTAGAAGAAATCCATATGCCTATGGCATACAGAATTACTAGTGTAATGCAGACAAATTTCCTTGCTCATCATTCAACTAATCTAAATGTTCTCATATTGTCTTCCTCAGTTTCTTCAAATTCCAAAGACCTTTAAAATTGTCTGAAAAACTATGAACAATTAAATGGTTTGGATATAGCTTCTAAAAGATGGCTATGACACACAATTACAGTGAGGTAAGTTTGGTTTGCTAAGCTGTTGATAAAAATGCATACAAAAATGACCTTTACATTGTTATGTGTCCCTTTTAGTTGTGACAATTTCCTTGCAAGACTCCTAGTAAGTTTTAAGTACATGATAAAGATGAATTTCGCATTAGCTCAAAAGATCCTTTTAAAAAGCAGAGGTACGAGCTAGAGAACAGAAGCATTCTACACCAAGTTCTGTAATTGCATACTGTTAGAAAGGTTCTAGGGAACTAAAGAGCCCATAGCAGGCAAATGAAAAACATCTCTCAGACTACTAACATAACTAGCAGGCAAACATTACAACTTGCACTGGAGTTCACCTAAAATTATGGATTATCAGTCTACACTAGATTGTAAGAGCTTGTTTGAAATTGAATAGTTTTATTTTCATTCGTTTCCAGGAATATGCTATTTCCCGACCCAGGAAGAGACAGAAACAAAGAACATCAGTGCTACTCTGAATAACACAGCACTGCTGCCCACCCTTTTACCAATGTTCAGGAGGAACAGTCTGTGAAAAAATCAGCATGGACTATGTCAGAGACTAGATCGAATATAAGGGCTGCTCCAAAAGTAACGCCTCCTGTTTCATCACATCTGCCCATGACATCAGAGGTGGATGTCAGTGTGATGGCAGTAGGGTTTGAACCTACTGTGTTTTGTTGCTGTGTGACAGATGGCAGCAGAGGAGCAGTCTGACACAGAAGGGTGAATGCAGCAAAGGCACATCACTGAATTTCTCCATGCGGAAAAAAAAATGGCACCCATTGACATTTGCCAAATGTTCATTGCGATTAAACAGTGGAAGTGAGCAGAGTGAGGGGTGGGTGGTGGTTTCAGCAGTGGTGACAGCAGCAGTGGACCACCTGTGCTTGTGCAGATTTTTATGAGCACAGCATAGAGGCTCTTGTTCATGGTGGGTGAAAGTGCAAAGTTAATGGCAGCAACTGTGCTGAGAAGGAGTATTTGTAGTTGAGAAATTGCTCTATCAAGCAGTTGAGAAGCAAAGAAGGTACATGAAAATAAACAGAAGGCATTACTTTCGGAGCAACTTCTCCCTACCTCAGACTACTTTGTAAAAAGCCAATGAGCAGAAGGAAACATCCCCCACACTCCGACATTTTGGGGATGAGTCCTTTGAATTACGTATCCTAACATCTCACTTCACCTAAAAGACCAACCCAGACACTTTCACCATCTCTGGGATTTCTTCCTAAGACTGCGAACCACCACAGGTAAAAATAACTTTCCTTGAGATTATCACTAATTATTTAACCAACAGCAACGCCACAACCAGGGGCAGCATGCCTGGCTCTAGTTTTCACCCGTTTTTAACAGCACGAACAAGCAGTCGTGACTCACGGTTCAAGTTTCAGTTACGAAAACTGCGTTTAGAAAAACGCACAAAAATACTATACGTTAAATAACGCCGCGAGGAAAGCAAAGCCCGCGTCTGCCCGAGCAGCACGCCAGCACAGCCCCGCCGTCTCGCGGCCGCCGGGGCAGCCCCGCGCAGTGCGTTGGGCGGGCGCTGAGCTCACCGCGCCCCCGGGCAGCTGGGAGTGGAGGCCCCGCGCGCGCCTTTCGCCTGCGGATCCCCAGCGCCAGTGGGAGGAGGAAACGCTCGAACGTCCAACCGGAGCGTGTCGGCCTCCTGGGTG
>VXAB01009727.1:40237-63762 GCA_013399175.1 Odontophorus gujanensis
CATCGTGTGTCTGTCTTTTTTTTTTGAAAGAGAATAAAAAAAAAAAAAAAAAGGGGGGGGGGGGGGAAGCCAAGCCATGAACAACACCACACAAACAAAAAAACACAGCATACATTTTATCCAGTCCTTTCTGTACTTCTCAAGTTCTCAGCCTTTGCTGAAGCTCCTTAGTTCTATGAAACATCTAACCCCTCATGACCTGTACAACAAAAACTATAGTAAAATGGAAGGCATTAAGTATCATTTAATTTTAATCTGTTAACAATCATCTTCATCACAGATCAGTCTTTTCCCTTGATCTTAAACTTTATACTGCATATCAACAATCATCCTAGCATCTCCTCTGAGCCTTCTTTCATGTTTTCAAAGCTACTAGAAAGTTAATGATCTAGCTGATCACGTCACTTTTACCATTTCCCTTGACCTTCTACAACAGAAAAAAATCAGCTGTAGTGTCCTCAACAGATACTGCTTAATGAACTTCTAAAGTCTTCTAATTTTGTAAGTAATTTTTCTCTGTGCACTCTTCTGAACTTGCTGAAGTTTGATGTATTCGCCCTCATTTTCTTTGTTTACTTTTCTACTGTTGTTTGTTAAGAATTGCAGACTCCCTTATTTCATGATCAAAGATTGCCCACTCTTCTTTCCATTTCAAATTTTCAGCCAGTTCATTCCTGCCTGGTAGGGCATACCGAGTAAAGCCTGCAGTTTCTTTTGTCTATTTCCCATTCTATGTATCTATTAAAAAGCTGTTGCCAACAAATTCCAAAATCTTGTTTTATTTATTATTTTTAACCTGGTACACTCTTCTCCCAGCAGATAAACAGGCAGTTGGAAAAAACTTGAAATAATTAGCAAGAAACTCATTTTATCATACAATAAAAATCTACAGGCAACATGACATTTATTTACCAGGCTAGAACTGATTGTTAAATGGAACACAAGATCTGAAAATTCCTATAAACAGCTATGTACTATAATATCTTTGTTAATCATCCCCATAATAAATCCACTAACATTCATTATTTTGGTCTACCTGAACTCCTTTTAGAACTTTGACTATTTAACAGAAAAAAATTAAGGCGGAAGGGTTAATTTGAAGGAAAAGTGCAAGTACTTGAAAAAATATATCAAGCATGCAGAAAACACATAAAATGGCAGATGCAAAATTAGAATACAACTATAATTTGACAAGTGCAAAGTATGCATAAGCGCAATCTATACAGCATAGATAAAGGAATGAAGAGATGGATAGTGGCAGAAATTTCCTTTCTTCTAAGATCAGCTGGGATTTATATAACAATTTGTGACAAAAAGCATGCTGAAGATGTTCTTCTATCAAGACATAAGAAATACAGTTCTAAATACTGTAGATGTCTCATTACAAAGTGAAATCACTCACTAAAAAGTACTTTGCATTCTGTTTTAGATAATAAGCATTTGAACACACATCCATGTCAAATGCCCTTAAAAGTATAATGAAAAAAAATGTGGTATCCTGGAAAGGAACTCACTGGAAGAGATGGGCAGTAAATATTAAAAAAAAATACACAACATCTTAAGTTAGTTATGTACATAACCTGCACAGAAAGTCAGATTTGTATTCCTGAGTTAATTCCCAGTTTTTTTAAACAAATCTCACATTCTCTTTAATTTCAATTAATGATTTTAAATTAACTAGAAGCAACATAAGTCCAAGCTCCCAGTTCCCTATTAAGCATGACATATGACTACTGAGCCCTATCAAAGGCAGATATTTTTTAAAAGTTTGAACTATAACAATTTATTTTAGTAAAACACTATATGCCGACTGAAGATAGTGCGAAGCAGAATTAGATGAAACTCTAATTTAGCAAAACACTTTCAGCTCAGGAATACTGATCAATAAAATTGTATTTCATCCTTTAAATTTGTCTTAAGTCATACAACTCTGCTTTTTATTTTTATTTTTAAAATGTGTATTAGAAAAGCATATGAAAAAATACTGTTTAGCACAGTTTAATTATTCCAGTTAAAATCAAGGAATAAAATACAATTAGAGAAACTTTTCTGTCCACTTTAATATAAAATTATTTTAAGAATACAAATTTTGTCTTCAGAATCTACTTTTCATTGTTAGGTAGGTGTTACCTGGGAGTTAATACTTACAGTACAATTTATACCGTCATTAATAATTAAATTGTAGGTGTCTCAGATAATTAAATAATGCAAAAGTAACAAGCAGTTTAACTGCCAAAAGAGCATTCATCCAAATGAATACTATCCAAACAATTAATGACTGCAGAAGAGAAAAATTAAGGAGACACAAAAGAAAATAACATGGCTGGAATAAGTAATTATGCAGAGTTAGCAAAATTACCTACAAACTATTTTTTAACACTTATTTCACATTCTTCAACTTACCTTAGAACAGCTTTCATTTCCGTGCATAGATGGGTGAAAGTCCAAGACTGAAGATATCAGAATATCAGTTATCAAAAACTACTATGGTCTTTCATGTAATATAAATACACAGCCTCATTACACAGCTATATCTCCATCCTACACATCCACCGAAAAGTATTTCTGATATTAAATGTGTTGTCTGCTGAAAGACTCATTCATTACAAATGCACTACATCTTAAGGGTTCACTTTACTCCCCTGAAGTTACTTAATCAAAACTACTAATCTGAAAATCAGGATTCTCTCACTATTTACTATTTTTAGGACCAGAGGGAATGGCTTCAAGTTGCACCAAGTGAGATTCATTCTGGATGTTAGGAAATACTTCTCTGAAAGAGTGGTCAAGTGCTGGAATGGGCCACCCAGGGAGGTGGTGGAGTCACCAACTCTGATGGTGTTCAAGGAATATTTAGACACTGTGTTGAGGGATGAGGTTTAGAGAGAACTATAAGTGACAGGTGAAAGGTTGGACTGGATGATCTTGTAGGTCTTTTCCAACCTTGGTGATTCTATGGTTCTGTTTCAAGTGAAGGTAAGATCATTCTTGTTTTTCAGGATATAGTGAGAAGTTTACACAATTGCTTCTTTTTCCCTCTCCCACATAAAGGCAATATCTGTTTCTTCTGTCTCAGTACTTCCCACAAGGAAATAATTGATAAAGTAATATGTAAATAAGTACACAGCTCCAGCATTCAAAATAAAACAAATTTACTCAACTCCATGGATAAGCAAAATATTTTAAAAAAATATACAAAAAATACATAAAAACATAAGTATTTTAAGTAGGGGGAAAAGTAAAAAAAATAAACAACTTGGTTTTGATTCTAAGTAGAATTGGAGTTTCTAAACTAAATTGTTCACTTCACATTCTTATTTGTGTTCATTTCCCACTCATGCTGAAAAGAGCAAGCTGGGTTAATCACTTCTGCAAAATACTGAATAAGTACACAATACTGATAAATTATATAGAAGAATCAGTGAATAGCCAGTAAGTAACCTAACATCAACACTAGAAATTGTTCAAAATAACTGCAGTCATATTTTACTAAGTACTCTACTAAGCAAAATATGAATTCCAAGTATTATTTCAATATCCTGACTAGGAAAACTGTTCCTTAGACTTGCTTGGTACAGCCAAAAGTTTACAAAACGCATCAGGATGAAATCATATAATGATCTGGGTTGGAAGGGACCTTAAAGCTGATCCAGTTCCAACCCCACATTCCTTGGGTTGCCCAAAACCCAATCAGGCTGCCCAGGGACCCATCCATCCTCGCCTCCAACACCTACAGGGATGGAGCATCCACAGCTTCTCTAGGCAGCCTGTGCCAGAACCTCACCAAATTTGAGAAGAACATACTCTGTTAAGTTAAATATGAAGACATGGAGTCAAAAAAACCACATAAATCTGATTTGTAACATTTCAGTAGTGGAAGGACTGACTAAAGGTGATAAACAAGAGCAATATAAATTACCAGCATTCATTAGATCTACTTCCTGGATTGTCTCCTGGTACACTCACTTTTGATTTAGTTAAAAAGAAAAAAACAAACCAACCCACAACAGAAAACACTGACAACTCTATGAAACTCATTTATTACTACCTCATTTACTAAGTACAAGAGTAGTCCTACCATTTTCAGTGCTGGACAATGAAAAAAAAATAAAAGGAAGATACTTTTAACAGCAATGTATGATTCACAATGACTGCTCAGAGGAGAAACCTGACAATCCTTCCTCCTTTAGCATACAAAAATCAAGAGTCTCTAATCATGAGCATTTCTGCTGACTTCACTCTTCTGCTTGGCAAATGTGAGCACAGCAGCAAAACAGATGAGGGGGTCCATCTGCAGTTATCAGCATGGACCGCCAAGTTGTTTATATCTAAGTTTCTCAATCCTGGTTTGATTCCACATTAATATCCTCCCACTGAAGAAAAATTCATTAGTAAAGAACATTTTCAAGAAGACTATGCTCTGGAATCTGCTAAACTCAAGGAAACAAAAATGCATTTTCCTGGAAAATGAGAACACTCTGCAGAGTAATTGCTGTTTAGTTTCTTGGAAAATATAGTCAATGTTATTAGACCTCAGCTGCCTTAAAAATCTACCTGCATCAGTAATTCATTGTGAAATGTTCCAGCAATAATGTTACAATGAATAAGACAAAAAATTGCTTCAATGAGACAAAAAACAAACAAACAAAAAAACCCAACCAACTGTGCTATTCAGCAGAAGGAAATATACTCTAAAACATATGGAAAAATGCTAACAATTCAAATACTACTCTGTATTTAAGTTACACTCACTGACATTCTGACTGCAGACTCTTACTGTTTTGACACAGGACCCTGGAGAGACTGTCTTCAAGCATTAGAAGATGGCCATGATACAAGCTCCATCTATCTTGTAAAACCAGAAAACACAAACCGACTTATGCAGGTCTGGTGTGATCAACGGCATGACCCTGGTGGCTGGACAGTTATTCAAAGACGGCTGGATGGTTCTGTCAACTTTTTCAGAAACTGGGAGACATACAAGGTTAGGACAAGTGAGCAGTTTAATGTCTTCTACTCTCTAAAAATTACTTTGTCAGTAATTTAAAAGATGGGTTTAGAGTCTGGCCAACAGCTTGCTTAAAAAGGAGCTTGCTGTCTACATAAGAAAACATTCAGATTTACCAATAAAGCATGCACAATACTAACATGCTTCTCTTGCTTCCCTTACAGCAAGGATTTGGTAACATAGATGGAGAATATTGGCTCGGCTTAGAAAATATTTATTGGTTAACAAATCAAGGCAACTACAAACTGCTTATAACAATGGAAGACTGGTCAGGTCGAAAAGTATTTGCTGAGTATGCTAGCTTCAGACTGGAGCCAGAAAGTGAGTATTACAAGTTGAGATTGGGACGCTACAACGGCAATGCAGGAGACTCTTTCACTTGGCACAATGGTAAACAGTTCACCACGTTGGACCGAGACCACGACGTATACACAGGTACAAGGTCCCTTTTGGTCTCCTGCATAATAAACTGTGCCTGTACACAGAAGATAAACATGAAATTCTAATTTTAAGAGTTTTCAGTTATTAACTTATGAAGCACAAACTGATGTGTCAAACAACTCTTACATGTACTGACTGAATTAAACATTGTCACAAATAATTATTTACAATAAATAAGGGGTCTGTAAAACACATTATGAGAGTTATTTGAGACAATAATGCAACAGATTTCCCAGCAAAGGAGAGGAGCACTAGCAAGTCTGCCTGTAGAACGTGGTTCTTGAAGAAGGCTCAGCTGACCTCACAGTGCACAGCGTTTAGACATTAATAAATCCACAGTTAAAAAAATAAATGTGCTTTGTGTTAAGCTTTCCTCCTTGCTATAAGATTTTTGTTTCTGAGACTGAAATTGAGCTTTCTTTTACAGGTAATTGTGCTCATTACCAAAAGGGAGGATGGTGGTACAACGCATGTGCTCATTCAAATCTCAATGGAGTTTGGTATCGTGGTGGACACTACCGTAGTCGATATCAGGATGGTGTTTACTGGGCTGAATTCCGGGGGGGATCATATTCTCTAAAGAAAGTTGTTATGATGATAAGACCTAACCCCAACACATTCCACTGAAATAATTTTTCTCTTGGCTAGCTTTCTTGTTCTATTCTAAAAAACATGTAAAGCTCTACTTTTATTACCTGGAATTCTCTTTTCAGAAATAAGTAATGTAAGATATTGTACATTTAATGCTAAGATGTGAGGGCCTGTATATTGTGTTTTCAAGCATAATTCCAGGAAAATAAAAGCTGAAGAAAAAAGGAATTGACATAACATTCAGAACACCTCTTTATACTAAAAGCTATTATATTAAGCCTTTCAGAATTGACATTTGAGATGGACTGTAGATAAATTTTCTGTTTCTTGCTCCCTGTAAATTAAATTTGGATGGTAAAAATACTGCCACAACATTTAAATATTTTTGAATGCTATATTATGTATAAATATTCTCAATTTACAAACTGTACAGCTAGAGTTTTATTATTATGATGAGCAATTACTTGACACAGGAAATCATATCCTTTGAATTGCGTAGCTGGTATATGTACAGTAGTGTGATTATTCTAATTTAATCTTTGTTAATTTACATGAATAAAATTAGTACTATATAACTTGAATTCGTGAGCAGATATCCAAATCATTATTGTTGTGATAAATCCAGTCTTTCCCTTCACTTTGAGCATTTTAATAATCTGCTCCTATAAATCAGAATTCACATTTGATTCAAGTATTTTGGATGAAAAACTTTAATGATTTTTCTTACCAAAATGAAGTAGCTGCACAAGGAAACTAATCCAGATTTACTATGGATATAATACGCTGTATAGCCAATCTTTTACACTATGCTCTACAACTGTGACAATATTTTGCACCTGACTTCAGTCAATACCTGCTGTATAGGTTCCATAATCAGAAATGGCTGGATATAAATTAAAGGGACTATCCAACTTTGCAGGCAAATGATGGATACCTATATATAAGCTATTTAATATTTTTAGTCAGTAGATAAATGTTATATTAAAAAAAGTTATCTGCAACCAAGAGCTGTTATTTGCCATATTTCACAACTATATTGATGTCAAATAATTATACAGATTTACTCATGTATATTTAGAGTTCAGTCACAACTACAACATACAGACTGGTATAATTCTAATATTCTTCTGTGGTAGTTTCTAAAAGATTGTTATGACACCCCTTTCAAAATAGAAACTACCATGAAAAATGCAAGATAAGGAACACACGGACTTTCGCTTTCCCTCTTACATCTTTTAGTAAGCCTGCAAGACACTAAGTGTGTTTGTTTGCACATCTTTTCCCTCATTACCTCATCACTTCTTTACAAAGATACGATGTGCATTTAACTGAAGCGTGAAGTAGCGTATGTTGTATATAACTGAAAGTAGGGTTTTTAATAAGTAAAATGACCCCTGTAATATTGTAATCCTTTAATAAAGCAACAGATGTTATTTTGACATGCTCAGATTTCATCTTGTTTTAGTTCAGGTTACTCACAGGAAACCGTAATTTCACACAGTTCTGCCTCATGATTCACATCAACTCTGCTATGCAGCAATTATTAATGTATGAAGTACCTAAATATGGCAAAAAAGTGACTTCTAGCTAAGAAAAAAATGCTGATTTTCCAGACATCCCAAGGAATAGAATCTTCAAGCTTTATCTCCCACTGGTTTATCTATTAGACTTTGGGAAACAATCAACCTTTTGAAAAGAAACATTTCATGCACCTACTGACCCAACAGATCAGGCTGTGAAGGGTCCCATCCAAGTCTGGTCATGGGCACCTCCAGGAACAGGGCATCAACAACTCCAGGCAATTTGTTCACCCTCCCAGTAAAAGATTTTCACATACTAATTAATCTTCTCTCTTTTAAATTAAAGCCATTCCCTGCAATATGCAGCATCTGTAGAGAGTTTTATTTGCCTTTTCTTGGGTGCTAGAAAATAATTACTGTGAATTATCTTATTGTTTAAGTTATAGTATGTAATAGCTTTCAAAATACATCATTAAGTATTTCAGATATTAACTTCTTATTTTAAAAACAAACAAAAAAAAAACAACCAACAGCATTTTGAAGACATTCCAGTACAATGGATAGCTTTGTTTAACAGGAATCTGTACTTTTGGGGTGCTCTTCAGAAATGCTGGCACAGTTCAGTGCTATGCAGGAACTGAAAGTTAAAAGAGCAGGAAAGGAAGTAATGATACTTTGTGTCTACATGAAGAATAAGAGGGAGTTACTGAAAATACAAGTCAATCATGTAAATGGGCACTGCAGTTTGTTTCTCATTTCAACATATTTACAAGAAACTGACACAAAGCAACTACAGCTATGAAATACCAAATTATAATCTATCTAGAAGAAAACAGCCCAGCAAAAAATAGAAACCTACAGGAATGATGTAGTAGATCATGCTGTACTCAAAAGACATTTCTGAAACAGTGCCCTCGTAAATTCTGATGACCTCAAATGCATGATAATTAAAGACATACTGAGAGTTCCAGACGCTGGTAATGCACATATCTTCTACAAGTCAGAATATAGCTTAAAAAACTTGCTCAGATCTCATATTTATGAACATGAAACAAAGTGAGGTATACCAAGTATATCTTTCTGCATCAACTGTACCATCCTTCAGGTCAATAACACTGTACACTGGTTTTTGAGATTCAAAATGAGCTACAAATATGCTAAATTTCCCACACTCACCTAAATATGGAATACTTGGAACCATTTTTAAGCTTCTGATGTACTCCCGTGTTCTTTTATAATTGTCCTCTTTAGAAAGTAAGTAGTCTAACTTCTCAAAAGTGGTCTTGACTTTGCGATTCAAAAGCTTCACAGAAAAAATGAAGACATACAGATTTAAAACAAAGAATCTGTACAAATTCAAAAACAAGTTCTAACTTATCTGAATCACCCACAGTACAGTCAAGTTAAAATTCAATTGGTTATCATCTTTAGTAGCATGTTTGAAAAAGTGTTGCTGCTAATTAAAAAACCAAACTAATCTGAAATTTTATATTATGAACAATTATTATTTCTGATTATTATCAACTATCTACATTACTCAAAACTCCACAGTAGTGAAATCTAAACAGTATTAATATTTTAGAGAAAAAAACGTACACTATATACAGTCAAAATTTCCAACAAGTAGTGTCTTACAAGAAGTACAATAAAGTTTTCTGAAAAAAAAAAAAAGTCTAAGAAAAGTAAATCACCATAATGCTTACACTTCCATTTTATATTACTGGGTTTACTGCAGCACACTAAGCAGCAGTGCAAAATATACTAATGCAACAAAAGATTAAGCCATACACATAACACATTCAGCTGCAGCTATAAAAACACATTCTCAATTTCATTTGTTCTTAGATGCACGAGCAGTATTTAAAAAAAAAAACAAAAAAAAACCGCAAGACAAAGAATGTTGAGTCTTCTCCCCAGAGCACATAATTCATAGAATTCAGAAAAAAACAGCATTCAAATAAAAAAGAAAAGACAATGGTCAAGAGATAACTCACAGCCCAGGTTTTCGTCAGTCTGAAGATAGGTGCACTTTGCAGTGCTGACACCACAGACATGAGAGAATGAAGGTTATTCAGCTCTAGAAGCTTCTGTTACAAAAAAAAAAAGAGGAAGTTTTAGTACGTATAAAAGCAAAGCAGCATTAATTAATCTCAAAGTCACCTTTATAAAATAGAGTTTTCATCAACAGCTTGAAACAAAAACCAAACAAAAAAATCATCCAATGCTGTCAATGCATGGAAATCTAAAGAATTCTTTAAAAGTTAGAAATTTTTCAAATATATCCCCCAAGACAATGAGTTCATCTAATTTGTAGGCATGACTTTCATGATGTTCACAAAGAAAACATGGTAAGAAAATAAAGTTCTCATTTGTATATTACCCAAAACCAGTGGGCATAAGAAGAAGGCAGAGTAAGAGAAGTGACACCGAGATACAGGAACAGAAAATATGAAATAATTATTTGATTTATTGTTCTTGAGAATGAACACTAATGTATCAGTACAATTCTGGAAATTAAGTATTTAAACAGGTCAAAAATGTCAAAGACGTCAACCGTATTAATTATGAGAGGGTCACTATTTTGTATTCTGTTTTACATGACAGATTTTCCTTCCTCCAATTGAATTTCAGTTCAGAACTGCCCAAGAGATTATCATGTCAAAAACAAATAATACTTTGATACAAAATTGGCTCAATTGATGACTTCCCACAATATAAAGGAGTGGATGTAAAATTCATCCTTGAATAATGGATTTATTTATTGTTCTAAAAAATATGAGGAAGATTTAGGAATTTACTGATGAAAAAGAAGGAAAAAAAAAAAAGAGGGCAGCATTGTTTTCTTTTTTTTTGCAAATGAAATAACCCTTCTTTCTTATAATAAACTGGTATCTCCAAGTTGACCATTTTCCTATTGCTTGGACAATACACTTGTACCAAGAACTGTAAGCTTAGGTATGTTCCTTTCTGCATAAGCACAAAACAGCTGCATAAACTTGTTAAAAATATTCATAACACATAAAATATAGCATTGCAGTACATGGAGAATATTATTCAATGTACAATATTCTCTCCATGCACACAAGATTAACACCGAGGCCTTTGATCCACATTCCATCTTCTTACGAAAGTGTCACAGGACATCATACAAAACAGAATGGTCATGGGTCACAAAGCAAAAAAGTACTTAACGACAGTTAAGAATTACTTGCAAAAAAAAAATTGCTAAACCTCTGTTTTGCATCTCTAATGTTTATGCCAATAACTATTTGTTAAAGGTAGTAATGAAGTCTCACAATAGCTGTCTTAGAAGCAAAATTTTTATTTTCATAAACACATACAATTGAATGGAGGGAGGAAAAACAGAAGTTTACAGTCATGCTTAGTGCTGACATGTAGCTTACCAGCAACAAGACAAACCATTTTTAACCTTGTTTGGTAAAGTTCACACTGAACAGCGTAGTTTCATTTAAGTAAAAACAACAGAAATCATACCTTTGTCTTATCAGTGTGGTATATCTTAGCAGATAACTAAAAAACAGAATGTTACCCTCTGTAATCCAATAATGGTTCACAGAAGTAGTGTAGAAGCAAAAAAAAAGGAAATAAAATTTTAAACTATGGTACAAAAAATATGCACTTACTTTAGCAATTTTCACAAAATGGCTCAGGATTTCTGCCCTTATTTTTAATGTCTGTGTCGTTAATATTTCTCTGACAACCCAAAAACTAACCTATAAAGTAAACACACACAACAGAATTTATTTACAATAAAGGACTTTATTGCCTAAGACATTTGTAAACTTCCATGATGCTCTATGAAAAAAAGATGGTAGGATACCCCTGTGTACTATCCAAAAGCATAGCCCCTGGACGTAGTAAGTAGACAAGTGAAGTGACACTAAGATAACTAAAGGAATAGGCAGACTACAGAAGAAGGAAAGAAATTGCTAATATTCTACCACATCGACAAAAATAATTAGGAATTAATAGTCTACAGGAACAACAGTGAAATATGGACAGAGTAACTGAGAAGAACTGTCATTTTAAAACCTTCATTTACAAAAATATTTTTATATTTTAATTCATAGAAGTAGATCTATTTCTCTTTGTACTTAAAGACAACAAGCAAACAGTACTTCATCGTATCACCGAATCCTTTACCTGGTTAAACCTCCTAGTGAAGGCAACAATATTTGGAGCAAGGATGTGTTTTTCTTTCTTATTCCATCCACAGCTGGCTAGTTCCTAAGAAACAAAATCCTTCGAAGTCAGCAACATTTGAAAACGTTAAAAAGTATAGAAAATAGTTTTGGTTAGGTTAACTACTTCATACATGAAGTTAAAACTAAATTTAGCAATATTACAACTAAAGATTTTTTTTGAGACGCAGTAGAACTGCGCAGCATGAGATGGTTGACTTAACGACTATTCCTAACTGTCATCCTCATTATTACAGCTAGTAAAACTTTCATGAATGCATCACAGTTTAGTATGCTCAATCTCTAACTTGTTTTATTAAAATGTGAGATCTGAGCCATTTAAAGAATACAAAATTGCAACTGTAATATTGATATTTACAGTTGGTACAAAACAAAAAATAAAAAACAAAATCTCCATAAGTGACATTCAGACCAAAACAATCTATAATTTGAAGGTTGGACAAGTAACAGTCTTTAAAGGTTCAGGTTGTAGGGGCTTTTTGTTTTTTTTTTTTCCTTTTTTTTTTTTTTTTTGTTGTTTGTTTATTTGTTTTTTAAGTCATAAGAGTTTAGCCAGACTTGACTGAAGTGTGGCAATTACCTAAAAATAGGTATTCTGGTGCTAATACAGCAAGAGATTGCCAGCATAGCACATAGCTGAATCACAGTCTAAGCAGCATTTTTGAATAGTCTTTCATCACAGTGACTAATTCGAAGTCCATCCAATTCAAAATAAAAGAAAAATCAAGTGCTGTACAGCAAAATATACTCCTTCGTATAAACGGAAAAACAGATAGCTGAAATTCCTCTTGGAAGTATAAAGTTAACAGAAGATCTAAAAAACTGAAACAATTTATAGAGAAAATCATTTATTAACTATTAAATTATGCATCAGAAGAAACTTGTAGTGGTAACTACGAATTTGATTTTGCTGGAAGGAATTCATTTACCTGTAGTTACTTCTGGCAATTTCAGATATACTTACACAGCCTGTCTCAAGTTACCACATATCTACCTGTACAGTCTTAACACAGATCTGACAAGCAGTTTATTTGCACATACTGAAAATGAGTTCTCCAGCAGACCTAAATGATTTCTTTTGTTTATAGAATCACAAATTTCAGTTTCAATCACAATGTTGCTCAACTTTCCAAATGCACGCCATTAACTTCAGAGAACTTCACAAAGAAACGCAGTGTCAACAAATGCTCACTCTCCAAAAACCACTTTGTACACACTGAACAATTTCTTCATATGCAGATGTCTACATGTTACTGTGTGAGCACCAGAGAAAGAAATTCAAGTTCCAATATATTTCAGATCTCTATCTGTCACCATTTAAGCCTTCCACAGGTGAAACATGAACTAACAAATTCAGAAAGGAGAGTAGTTTATTGTGAGGGCTTTTTTTTTTTTTTTAAACATTCATACATAGTAGAGCAGTCTCCTTTGAAGATTGATGACAAATAAAGTAAATAAGGCTGGTTTATTAGTTATTAGACTCACAGTGCTAGTAGACTGCAAGAAGTTGAGCACTTCAGAATGAAAGAGCTTTACATAATGGTTACATTTCCCGAACACTGAAAACCCAAAGATGTAAATAGTTAAAAAAAAAATAAAATAAAATAAACCTACCTCAGGTTGTATAGCTTTAAATACTGGCATATCCATTAATGTAATTTGGCTCTGCAATAAAGACAAAATTTTAATTCGTCTGATACAAAGAGCAAACAATTACATGCTTACATCTGCTTGACGTGGCCCTTCAAACATACAGTAGTATTTTCTCCACAGACCAGAAATGATCATCCAGAATTAGGCATAATAAGACTGTCATACCACAAGAAAGCCACCTGAGTGGAAACAAGTTGTTTCGCTGTTTTACATTTAATTGCTGCAACTACACAATGGCTTTCAGTACCTGTAGCAAGAACTAAAACTGGGTTTCTCAGAGTCTAAAGGGTTTGTGCGTTTACTGACACAACAGAAATGGCAGGAAAAATTATTTGCCCATCACTGGCTATATTTCAAGGCAGACTATCACTGCCTTGAAATGCAACAACACATTATGATGTTAACTAGTTAAAATTGGAACACGCTTTAAAGTGGTCACACATTTTTAGTTACTAATGAGTGTTTCCTGATAAAACATCATAATGCTGTTACAAAGCCAATGATTTTTTAAAAAGTACTTGTAGACTGTTCAGCATATCAGAGATCAGACACTTCTACTGTTTCCTACTTAACACTGTATATGTGGAAATCCTGTAAAATATATTGAAGAACCTACTGTTTAAATTATACTGTAAGTATATAAACTTACAGTGCTTTTTAACTTTCTGATTCCTATGATTTAATATATAAAAGAGTCTCTAATGAATGCTTCTTCAGACCTTTCCCCAGGAAAGCTTCTTTGTTGGTTTCTACTATAATTTATCAGACATGAATCTAATGAGAAAAAACTTCCTTCCATAAATCGTTATTTACTTTTAACGAAGACACTGCTACAAATTCCTAGCTGACCACTCTTAGCTGCCACTAAAACAGAAGATCAGGTAAATCATGAAAAGGTTTCAATCTGGGAAAAGAAGAACAACTTCTCTGGCTAAGGAAGTTTTCAACGTTAAAAGACTGGAAGATCATACTAAAATCAGCACGAACAACTTCAAAGAAACAAACAGCTTTATCAGTAGGGCTCTTCATTCAAAACAGTCATAATTTAAATAGAAAGTTACTAGGGCTTTTGATCATCAGTAGAACTAGAGAAAGAAAAATGATTACAAATATTTAGACTTGGGAACTATAAAATGTCTTAGATGACATAACACACACACATGCATGTTTGTTCTTAAAGTTTACCATTAAATAAAGACCTTCATCAAGAAGCTTCTGTCTCATACCAAAAGCTGTAAAAATTCTGAACAAAAACTGCTGAGCTGTGAATTACATGCAACCTTAAATCAACTAGATAATTCTATTTCAGAAATCACCACAGATACATTTTTTTTGTGTTGAGTACATACAATGTTCTGAGCTATCATCTAGATACATATTATCACATAACTTCTTATTTTGTCTCCTCTGATATTAGTCAACTCTGACATTATTTTTCTGATTTTACACAGAATGGTAAAGCTCTGCTGAAAAGGAGCCAGAACGGTAGGCCATTTCTTTTTTTAAGCTGAGTAGATGGAGATTTGCCAAACAAATATTTTTACAGTTCTACCTAACAACAGATTTCACCTGCGTATTCTGGATTACTGTTTAAAAAGAGATTCAATAGGATATTTTCCAAAGTGACAAACTTACAGGAACAGTGTAGACATATCTCCAGGTCTTCTTTTGTGAAGAAGACACCACAAGTATGAACTTTAGCAAAATGAATGAAACACTGCTTTGATGACCAGAATATTCATGGAAACACTGAACTAGGTTTGATAACTGTCATCCTCACTCTTTCTGGTTCCCCAGCAAGTTAACATGTAAATTACATAGTAAGAGACAAAACATGAGAACTATATCAGACTCACACCAAAACAGCAGCTCTGCTTTCTGCTTGGTACTGAAAACTTAGCATTCATGACTACAAAAAGTTTATTTACTCTTTTTAAGAAACTGATGTTTCACTAGCAAGGATGCGCATTTGTAGTTTCAATTAAAACAAACAAACAAGCAAACAAAAAACAACTGAACTACACATACCTAGCATTATATATTATTACAAGTGTATTGCTTTCTGAAACACTGGGAAAAAAAATCAAGTAGCTTTAAGTAGAAAAAAATATACTATGTCAACACAACACTGAAATATTAAATCCCAATACATAGTTTATATAACATATTTTTATTTTTTTTATATTCTGCTAGTCATGAAGAGTATACATGCAGAAATGCAAAATAAACATTTCTACTTACAGCAAACTCCTCAGGAGTTACTTTTAATACATCAAATACAACTGCATCGTAGCTCTTATTGGCATAATCTGAACTTCGCCCTTCCAGAGAATCTGAGCTGCTACTACCCTACAATGAAAAAAAGATAAATGACACTTATCTGCAGACAGGTGAAAAAAAAAAAATCAAGAAATTACACATGAAAAAGCATGACCTTCAAAAAGATTTGTATTTTTAGATTATTATGTTTAGCTTCACATAGTTGGTGAACATTGCCAGTATATTTCAGAAAACCTCCTTCTGTAAAAACTAAAGCAACATATTATTTTAGCTCCATGAATTTTCTGGCTTTTGAAAGCTACTTTTAAAATACAGATAAAAGAGCTGTCCCAAAAAGGAAACTTGGGATACTGAATATTCATATTCAATGGAAATGTTTCAATAAAATACACCAAGAGTAGGAATAGCATGTAGATTCAAATCATGCAAACAGAGAAGGGAAGGAAAACAAAAAAAGCGAGAACTGACATGTCCTGAAATGTAAACTAAAGCTCAGACTTCACAAAGCATTCAGGGAAGTTGACAAACAACCTCTTCCAGGATTCTGTGCAAATCAAAAGATTATGTGGATTCAAAGAAGGGACAAGACTGATTTATGTAAGACAGCCACTGAGAGGTACTAACCAAGACCTTCCCCTCTCGAAGTCCTTAGAGTGCAAACATATGGCACCGGCAGGATGTTTCCTGTGTGCCTGTACTGCCCCTATTCCCCTTTTCATGCATTTGCAGTTGGTCACTTTCAAAGGCAGAATAATGGATTAGAAGTATCTTTGGTATGACCATGGAGAGTTCTTATGCTCTGAGCTGTGACAGATATTTTTGTCCTGAGAGAAGGCTTCTTCACATCATTTTAAACAGGAATTTTAATTTAAAAGGAAACCAGAATTGTGCTTACACATCCAGTTTGAAATTATTCCCATTTGAGAGAAGATAGCATTTATATTATATTTGAGAAAATGATCTTCTGCAGGGCACAGCTGTATTTCATATTTTTGTTTTGTTACGTGACTTTTAAAGTTTACTACTGAAACAACTGATCCACTTCATAAATTAGGAGAACCACTTTGACAGGACCAAATTCCGGGCAGAAAAGGTACCACTATGGAAAAAGCTGCTTCGTACAGTTCTTTAGACAAGACGTAGAATTTCTCAAGTAAGGAAGAATGTCATCAAAACATTTACTTTTCCAAAAAGCAAATGTACTTCCAATAGTACATTTAAAACATGTGCTTTACTAGATTAAAAAATAAACAAACAACAACAACAACCAAATTGAAATTCAGTGGCATAACTAATTCCTAAGTAGTCTCTGTTTGGCTACCTTGGACCTAACAAACACAACCTATCATCTGCACACAGATCACACAGAATAGGTTTTTTTGCTGCCTGGTCTCCAAAGGATACAAAAGATTAAAATGAATACCATCTTACAGACAACTGACAGACTGGTATATTTCTTTTCCCCCAAAAAAGAAAACCAACTAGATAGAATACATCTTACTGGCTTGATCTGGGTAGTACAACACATTTTTCTTAACTTGTTCACAAACTCTGGTATTTTCAGAAATGTACACTATACAGTAACTAGTTTTAAAAAGTATTTTTTGACCAATCTGAATCAGTAATTGTCATTAACAACAACAAAAGAATAGGTTATTAACACTCAGAACCATGGAGCTTGAATTACCATGTTGTCAAATACTGTACCACTCGTAGGAAACACAACTGACATTGACCTACAGTGGAGAAGGGCTTCTCTGAAATTTGAAACAATCCAAAACTTCCATTTTTATAACGGTGATAAAGCAATGTAATTAAAACAAGCGAACAAAAAAAACCCACAGTGAACTGTACCTCTGGAGTGGCAGAGGTGACCATCACATTGGCCACAAAGTCATTCCTTTTATACATGCTCACACTAAGAAGCAGAAATTTTCAGCACAGCCAGCACTGGTAAGACAACATGAGGAAAGCAGAATTCCTGTAAAGCAAATGTATTCATAAACAAGAGATTTCACTATTCTTTATCTGTTAAACAAATCTTAGGAACAATATAATCATAAAGGCTAGATTCTCTTCTGCCTTTCAAGTACCAACTCTATGAGTATCATTAAAGCTTTGCCGAGTTCTTACCTCCACTCTGAATTAACTCAATAAATGCTTTGTTTGCTTTAAAAAATAAAAGGGTTTGCATTTAAGTTTAATTAGATTTTATGTAAAGACAGCACTCATTCATTCAGAAACTGCAGGATAATAGAATACACTTTAAGACAAGAAACTGAAACAACTGACTGAAGAAATGGTGCTCCCTCACAATTCCCTGCTCATCACTTCTGAGTGTATTAATTATTAACGTAACCAGTAATTGAAATCTGACTGTATTTTCGTAAAATATAAATGACATTTGTAGCTGCTCAGACCTCCACTGATATTTACAGACAGGTGTGCCTGAAAGGATTTTGTCAGGCCACAAAGAATGGATATTTTTCAGAGCACAAAACCAGCCAACATTATCTTCCACTGTACAAAGGAAGGAAGAATCTCAAGATCTTGGATAATCCATCACGGCCTGAAGTAAGAATTTTCAAACTGCCTTCAAGCAGAAATATGCAATTCCAAATTGGCCTCTGGGACTTCACACATGTAATATACAACATTAAGCTTCTTCCAGAAACCAAAACAGAATGGCAAAAAAATAGAAAATAAAATAAACATCTAAGAGGTACCACAAAGATGTTACTTCTGTGCAGTTGGGTGGAATAATTTATTCCAGCTACACTGCTGCAGAAATCCAGTCTAACAAAAATTGGAAAAAAAAAAACAACAATAAAAATCCACTGACATACTGCAGCTCTGGATTAACAGATGTTGAGCCCAACAGTAATATTCTTATACAAAAGAGCCACTCAATCTTTAAATAAAGTACAAATAAATACAAGACACCAGATTCCTGAGAATATAGCAGAGAATCATCTCCCCATTACCATGAAATCTGATTGCATTTTCTTGCATGTATTTTAGTACTCACGCTTTAAAGGATAAGTACCACATGGACAGAGGTGGATGTAAGATATAAATAATTAAGCTGTGTGTCAATCAGAAGAAACAACTTGTTTACAAACAGGCACAACTGAAATGACAACTGATTGATAACTCATAAGAATCCCTCACAAATTTTCAAAATAAATTCAGTTATGCAAATACAACAACTTGTGATTCCGCACACAAATGCATTCATTTTATTCCAAATTTTACGTAAGGGTAAGAAATTCTGAGCAACTTATTTTCAAATCAAAGTAGAAACAAACAAACAAACCAACAACCAGAATTTGACCATAGCATTTACTAATTCAGACTAAAAATAATCTACTTCAGCTTATTTAGGAAAGGTGAGATTTTCACTGTACTTAACACCCCACAAGGTCTTACAAGACAAATAGAAGCAACACTCCACATACTCACGTGTACACGTGAAATTAATCAGTATGCATGTTGAAAATAATGCCAAAATCACCTCAGTGAAGCCAGTCAAGAAGCAATTGCCTTTATCTCCCATACAAACAAATCTGTGTTTTGAGCACTTACAGACTGAAAATTGTTTCTGGATCTGGAATTTCTCCTGTGAAAAGCCCTCAGATATACTAAAGTGGAAAGCAATTTTTTATGATGTAATTTCTTTCAAATGCGGCACTTACATCATGGCAATAAAAATACTCTCTTCCTTCTCCAGTGTCTTGACTAGGCTTTCCAGTGTGCAGGGACTCAAAAATGTTCTGACTGGGGAAGAGAAAAATCCTATATGTGATCTTGTAAGCTGCCCAAGGTCAGTCTTACTACTAATTTTAACACTCACCACATGAGAGACAAAAGAGCTTTAATATCTGAAACCAAAACAACTAACATTTTTGCTGGTAGCAAAATGGATTAATCCCTGTGCAAATACACATACCAAACAGATGATGTTGTTTCTCTGTTGCCAACTTAGTACATTTCATATATGCATTTATTTGTAGTAATCACGTAAAATTGAAAAAAAAAATCGAAACAGACAAAAAAATCCCAGCTATGCCTTTACCAGCATTTGTCAGATTTTGTCACCTGTGACACCAAAGTGACACTCTCTGGAGGCAGAACAGTTAATTTTACATTGTTTTTAGTGATATGTATATACTTGACAAGGATCATGAATTTATAATGCAAAGAAAGTCACAAAGGACTCTGAAGAATAGCTATCAGCTCTGGCCAAGAATGTTCCCAAGCCATAAATTCTGCAGAGCTAGCAGAGCACTCAGGAAAAGGAATAAACCATCATGTTTTTAAAGAATACGAGAATAATAATGTAAACAACCACTGATGAGCATTACTAATTAACTTTCTTGATGGAGGAAAAAATACCAGGATAGACAGACTTCAAATTAGACCTAGTAGAGCTGTTCTGAGCTCTAAACTACAACCATCTTCACCAGCTTCAAAAACTAACTTACTACTTTTGTTACTTCATTGTGGTTTTCCTATTATCTCTCAATTATGAGCTGACAGGTGTGCCATGCTTTTTTGAAAACAAAACAAAACCATACTTTGGTATATTACCAAGAGGTAAGTTTTTTTCCTACGGTCAAATTAGCCGCTCACCTGCTCAGTGAAGATGATTAAAAAGCACTAGGCTCCACATGAAGGCTGATAAACTTGGCTGAAATCAATGGCAGTTACCAGATTTGGTTTATTAAAAGAAATGAAATGATTCTCCAAACACCAGAATGATTTAACTTTTGTTGACCAAGGCAAGTGAATGAGTAACACCGAAAGGATCTTACTTTCAACCTCCAGCAAGACAAAAAAAGTTATTCTACCTTTGCCATTTTTTAGGCAGTTGTCACAACCTATGGACACCTCTACAATAAACAACACTGAGCTCCATGTTCAGCTTTGGTTTATGATCACTGCACTCATTTTCCTGTTTCTTCATTCCAAAACTATTCGTCCAGATGTTCAACATTAGAATGTTTCTCTCCTTCATGAACTACAAACAAAATCACATTCAGATGCTGTGGACGTAGAGTACAAAATGAAAATGTTAGTTAAATGTATTTGAACAGTAAAGTAGGACTGTATTAAGACAACAGGATGAAGCAAGAGTGTATTCATATTTGCACTCCCATGTCTGCATTCAGCCACTGATGTGAGACGTGTCACCATCTACATCACATCCAGCTGCAGCCTAAAGGCTTGAACAAGGTGAAAGAACCCCGAAAAGTTTCCTTTGCTTAATGTCATTGTCTTAGAAATAAAAAGGAAATAAAGTAAATTCTCAAAATTATTCTGAATCTGACAGCTGTTTTGTCATGGCAGGTGACAGAGAAAGCTAACTCAGAAGTACTCAAAGGAGAATTTCCTCAATTTTTTCCAAAAAGCAGCTACTGAATGCTATAACAGGATCCTTACTAACTTCAAGAAAAGTAATGCACAAACACCAGGAGCACTGAGCAACAGCACTATAAAACCCCTTTAATCCTGACAGAATCACTTCTGAAGAGTTTAGTACTTTCAGACTCCAGATCCTATCTTTACTTTCCTGAGTGTTTCCACCCAGTCACATACGCCACTTCTCATTCCCTCCCATGTGATTTTTCCGAAGTGGAGAGGAGGAAAAGGATTGCATTTCCTATTACAAAGGCAAAAGTGGTCAACGTGAACCCCTCCTCTTTTCTAAAAGAGCATTATTTCATACATTACCCTTTCACAGAACCATAGAATAGCCTGGGTTGAAAGTGACCATAACGAACATCTAGTTTAAACCCATCCTCACCATGTGCAGGGCTGCCAACCACTAAAGCAGGCTGCCCAGCACCACATCCAGCCTGGTCTTGAATGCCTCCAGGGATGGGGCATCCATGACCTCCATGGGCAACCTGTTCCAGTGCATCACCACCCTCTGTGTGAAAAAAAATCCTCCTAATCTCTAACCTAAACCTCCCCTGTCTCAGTTTAAAACCATGCCCCTTGTCTCCTATCGCTATCCACCCTTGTAAACAGGCACTCTCCCTCCTGTTTATATGCTCCCTTCAAGTACTGGAAGACTACAAATGAGATCTCCCTAGCGCCTTCTCTTCTCTAAGCTGAAGAAGCCCAGTTCCCCCAACTTTTCTTCATAGGAGAGGTGCTCCAGCCCTCTGATCATCTTAGTGCCCGCCCCTCCACCGGACCTGCTCCAAGAGCTCCACATCCTTCCTGTACTGTAGCCCCCAGGCCTGGACGCAGTACTCCAGATGGGGTCTCACAAGAGTTGAGTAGAGGGGGACAATCACCTCCCTCCCCCTCTCCCTGCTGGCCACCTCTTTTTTAATGCAGCCCAGAACACAGCTGGCCTTCTGGGCTGCAAGTGCACACTGCTGGCTCATGTCCACCTTCTCGTCCACCAGGACCCCCAAGTCCATCTCCTCTGGGCTGCTCTCAAAGAGATCTTCCCCCAGTTTGTAGAAATACCTGGGGTTGCCCTGACCCAACTGCAGTACCCAGCACTTGGCCTTATTGAACCTCATTAGGTTTTCACATGCCCACTTCTCCAGCCTGTCCAGGTCCCTCTGGATGGCTTCCCTTCCTTCCAATGCGCCACTCAGCTTGGTATCATCCACAAACTTGCTGAGGGTGCATTCGATGCCATCATCTATGTCACTGATAAAGATGTTGAAGAGCACCGGCCCCAAGACCACGTGACGTACAACGTATACATAAACATACATACGAGCATCTATACAGTTGTACTGTCTAGTCAGAATGTTTTACACAAAAAACCTCTCTTATCCTGAAATAATTAATCACTGAACATTTTTGGCCATTTTGTACAAGACAAAATTCCAAAGTATTCAAAATAAATACAATGAATAATTGCCTAATAGTTCAAGAAAAAAAAGTAAGTAGGCTACATACAAGATTTAAAAAGCCTTTACACTCATGTGACTCACATCTTCCTAAGTGACAATAGTTTGTGTATTTCCAGTATTGATTTCACCAGGAAGTTCATAGAATAAGTTCCATTATGCTTTAGGCAACAGTACCACCTATAGATAAAACGTGTCATGAACAAGCGAGTAGTTTCATGAACATTCTTTTCTGAGAATCTTATTATAGTTAATGATGAACAATGAAAACATAATGGAAATGAATTTTTAAATTAAGCATACAAAATCCTATACTGGTGTGCGTCAAGCTCTGTGAAGTTATGTCCTTAGAAAAAAAACCAAAACCAGTATTCCAAAGTTCAGCACAGGAATTTAAACCATTCGGTTATACCACCAGCACAAATACAAAGACTGATCAGGATTAACAAAGAAATTGTGACTCATTAGCCTTGTCAATCTACAACAGATTGAAATAGGAATGTAAGCAAAAACATAAACATTATTTTAAGGTTCTCTGGATCAACTATGTGAGAACCCATTGATTTAGAAGACCTCAAACTGAAAGGTAAATGAATACTTTCCAGTAACATGCACCATTCCTGAGCAAGCCAGCTGAAAAGCAGATTCCTGCATCAAATGACAAAAGTCGACAAATAATCAAGTCTAACACATGAAAAGACAGATTCAGAATTGATTTAAAGCTATATTAAATTGAGGACTAGTAGTTGCAATATTTACCACAAAAGCAGAACAGCCTTTGCAGTTTCCAAGTGCTCTTTTAATAATAAGATGGTTTCAGCATTCAAATGTTAGAAGACAGCAGGAGTATCTCACATGTTCTTCTCTCATTGGAAACAAGAAGTTGAATTTCTTAAATTAAGAAAAGAGCTGCAATCTACTACTCCCCCCT
>VXAB01009727.1:63816-98586 GCA_013399175.1 Odontophorus gujanensis
AAAAAAAAAAAAATCTAGCATCCTTTCCTACTACTTAAAATGTCTCATTCTTTGTCAACCATAAAATACTTATTCTCTCTAAATCTGATTTGTTTTAGAACACTTCAATGTTTGCAATGTTCCACTAGGCGGCAGAGATTCTCAACTTATTAAAAGGCCTGTTTTCAAAATGTCTTAAATTTTTTGTTTTAGTATGGAATCATAACCCAGAAAATCTACAAGACAAATACACAAAGAAATTAAAACGGAAATGAGTTCTTCCTAAGTTGTGCTCTTATACACAATTACTCAGAAAATCTATTTCAGTGTTCTTTAGAAAAACAGAGAAACTTAGCTGATGTGAAATCAGTAAAAAGACAATGCTAGACAGCACCTAACTGCACTAAGTCCCAATTAACTGAACGCATTCTGGGGTGGACAATACTTCAACTGCTCACATTTTCCAACATTCCAAAGTAACACCATAGGTGTTAATTTTGCAGTATCATTTTGACTGAAACAGCAAGCATTTTGGAAAAGATCTGTAAAGTGTAGGAACTAGTGACTACCACTACTGCTCTGCCCCTATTTACTCTATACTCCAATAATCAAGGTGTCCATGCAAGACTGGATAAATATTCCCTTGTTACCACATTTAGAGTTATTTTCCACAACTAATGCAATGTTTGTTCACTGCTTCACCAGTAGAAAGTGAATTCAGAAACCCTACCAACTCTCAGAGACTCTGTAATATCCATAACTTTAATACCCATTATTCTCAGAATCACTTAGGCTGAAACTGTTCAATCCCTCTGCTCAAGAAGGTTCAGATCAGTTTTGATAGTCACCATTCCACAGTACCTTTGGGCAATCCATTCCAGTGCTTGACCATTCTCAAGGTAAATAAGCGTTTTCTCATGCTTAGATGAAATTTGCTGTTTTTGCTCTGTGGCCATTTCCTCTGTTTTCCATTCACTTGGTAGCACTGAAATGTTTGCCCCTTCCTCTTTACATCCTCTCATCAGGTGCTTCTACACATTTGTAGCATTTCCCGTAGACCTGCTCTCTTCCACAATAGGTAGCTTCAGCAATCATTGTCTCATTACAAGGTGGATACCTCGTGGCTCTCCCTGGGACTCATTCCAGTATGCCTGTAACTTTCTTCAGCTGGGGAGCCCAGCACTGATCACAGCATTCCAGATACAGAGTAACCAAGTGCTGAGCAGAAAAGATGGATCACATCCTTCAACCCACTGGCAGTTCTTAGCGCAGCCCAGCACAGTCTTCCAAAGTAACAGAGCACAGAGCAATCAACAAAAAACAGTAATCCCTTTTCTACCCCACCCACTTTTTCCAATGAACTAACGATGAACACTTAGGAATTCCGTAAGTCAACTTCTGCTACCTACAAGCCTTCAATACTGATCTAGTAAGAAGTGTGTTTGTGTGAAAGCACAGTACAACAACAAACAAAACACAGAACCACCTGGGAATAGCTCACAGTACAAATCAAGAAATTGGCTGACACAAAGACTACTTGAAAATTACAGAATTAATGAGGATTACAGTGCGGCACAAGCATTGTGTTTTGAAAAACACTAAAACTTTATTTTTCAGGAAAAACATGGAAAAAAAAATTGGGGGAACTGAAGCAAATGCTCTGATGACTCTTCATTTAACAGAAATTATAATGATTGCAACCTGAAACCAACCAGATCTTTAGATCTGAATCTTTTAGGGTGAAAAATAAAAAAACTGCTTTAGCAATAAACTTTTGACTACTCAATGCTTTTGACTATTCAGTGATGCCTGTTGTGAATACATGGACAAAGATGACTGTACTTTAATTAGAGAACCTTTCACTCTCTTGGTAGGGGAAGGAGGAAGCAAGAGTGAACAAGAACCAGTAAACCTGCTGCACAAGAAAGAAATTAGATGCCTTAGAGTCAACGTATCTGTTAGAAACACCAGCGTAGATCTAAAGAAGATTTTTAAACCCTCAGTCAAAACCAAGGGATAGAGATATTTATTATTTTCACAGAATCGCAGGGGTTGGAAGGGGTCTCCAGAGATCAACCTCCCTGCAGAGCAGGTCCCCTACAGCAGGCTACACAAATAAGCATCCAGGTGAGTCTTGAATATCTTCAGAGAACGAGAATCCACAACCTCCCTGGGCAGCCTGTTCCAGTGCTCTGTCATTCTTACTGTGAAGAAATTCCTTTGCATACTTCCAGTTTATGGCTGTTTCCACTTGTTCTGTCCTCACAGACTGCTGAAAAGAGGTTGTCCATGCCTCTTTGACTCCAACATTTAAGATATTTATAAACATTAATAAGATCACCTCTGAGTCTTGAGGCTGAACAGACCCAGTTCGCTCAGCCACTCCTGACAGGAGAGACTCATTTGGCTTTCCCTCATTTGGGACTATCTGAGCATAAAAATGGCCTTACACAGTGTAAATGCCTACTTACTTCAGCTAACATGATTCAGAAGGCAACTGTAAACATGATGTTCTTGAAACAAAGAACTCAGGAAAACATACACATACAGGAGGAATTCAGAGATTACTACTGGTCACAATGAACATGGGTTCTGCTTCCAACAAGGTAGAACAGACAGAATCTGTACCAAAAAATGTTGACAGAGTCACTGAAGGTGTTAATTCAATCAGCCAAGACAATTCTCAAGAACATTACCAGCTCCAGGTGTCTTAAGGCTACCTCTAGACTTAGACACTAACTCTAGCAGAGAAAGCTACCCCATGCCATTCAAATGACTGGTTTAAAATTAATCAATCTGGAAGCAAACCTCATTCCAACAGATGACTGTGCGAAGGCAACTTGACTGTAATACACACACCAAATAGGCCATCAAATCAGATTCTGCAGTTCAGCCTCCTATTGATGCTCTATGTGAACTACAAACAAGTTCACAGAACAGTGAAAGAACACAATAGTGCTACATATTCTGGTTACTCCAGAAATACAGTAGGGGTGTTATAACTGCCTACTATGTGGAATTAAATTGCTTTATCTTACTCCAAGCAACATGCAATTGATGCTCTGCAGGAGTCACCCTTACAAAAGCAGCTCATGGAAGTTGTCTATTGACACCTGAAAAATATAAAATAAACATTTATAACGTAGAATAACTGTTTGTTGTAGTTAATCAATAATTCCTTAAGATAAACAAAACATGAGCACCAACTGTCTTAGCAAATAGTAAGAAAATATAATACTACACAGAAAAAGGAAAAAGGGATTAAGTGCTGCTGCAAAAAGTGAAAAAATATTTATCAGCTTAACGACACTAGCTACAAAAACAATACATATTCTTAACAAAGAATAAATACTAAACATCAATTCTGAGAACCTGATACCATCACGATCCAAATCAAAATAGAGCTGCAGCTTTCTCTACAGGAAAAGCATGTTTTCTCACAAAAGCCAGAACTAACTCATACAATCTGCTGACCTACAACAAGATATGTGTTTGAGAGAGCTACAATTCAGATGAGTTTTAAAAAAAAAAGTTACAGAAAAAGAAGTATCTGCAATATCACTGTAACAATTACTGCCACAGCTCAGGGATTCACCAGCGTAAGAGAACTGATACACAATTCAAGCAAACAAAAACAGTGAGATACCCATTTTAATCACAGATGAATACTTACAGAACACGGTAGTTCTGCACTCACTCAACCCATTTTGCTGTACATCTTCACTGGGTCATTGTTCACACTCAATAGCTCTGACTATGAAGTAGCTTTATTTCGTTTACAAGCATGACACTCCTGTAAATTACCAGAAAACAGAATTACAGCAATATTTATTATATAACTAACTTCTTCTCAAACTCTGCATTTTCAACCTGAAACATGTTCACAGTATTTTTATAGGATTATACAGGAAACATTGTCCCAGCTTTAAATTGCTTTGGTGGCTAATTCCACAGTCTAGGTTGACTAGCGTATGACAAATTCCAAAACTCAAAAATGAAGATTACATCACTGATGGAGAGCAACATTCTATAAGAATTCCATAACTAATTATTCTCCAAATAAATATCTGCAACTGTTGCTCACATGATCAGCCAGTAAAACTTCCAAGCTATGGTTATTGGCTAACACTATTAATTCTCATAAAAAGAATGGACACAGAACAAAATACAACTGATCACTCTTTTTATATTGTCAAATTAAGAACAGCTCTTTTAGCAAAGAAGATCAGCAGCAAATCTGAGAAAATACTCTTCTGGTAACATGCCTTGGTGACATTTAGAAACATCCCTTCCCTGTTCTGCTCTTCTGTCTTACACCAATTTTAATAATCACTAGAATTGAAGACAACTAGACATCAAATTAGAAGAAGATCATCTTACAGATATTTCAAGGTGGGTACAGATTATCACAGAGAAATTGACATGAAAATCCCATTAAAGTCCATGTGGCACTGCTAAAATTAACGAAAGTCACTGAGTATCAGAGTGTTATCACAGTATCTCTACTACAATCCCTGTTCTCTTCTTACCATTAAGGAGCCTATACTAAATATATGAAGGAATGGCAAAAAACAACCACCACCAATGCTATAAAAATTAACTCATCTCATACCATGTCACAGACAACTGTAGAATACTTCAAAATCCTTACATTTTGTACTATCTGCTGAAGGAACTAGGAAAGCTTCCACAAAGTTCTCATCTTCTCAACTTCTTTGTTCTAACATATTCTTTCAGAATGTACCTAAATATTTATTTGGGAGAAATTTCTGCAAGATAGGAAAAAGCTCTCTTACCCAAACATGAGAAAAATACTCATTTTTAGTACTAAAAGAAGTTCATTTCCTTAGTTAAAAATACTTATACTTACTTAAGAGAGGGGATTTCTGATCACTTATTAAATAAAAAGATGAAGCCATGAAGGAAAACAACTGGAAGCAGCATATTTTAACTATGCTGCCTAAGCAGTCTTTTTCTCTTTGGTGAAGGATTAGCTATGCTTTGCTCATCACAAAAGGAGGTCTACATTCACATACCAGCAGCAGGGTTTTCAAATTCAACACTTAAAAATATGAAAACATTTTATCAGTGTAAAAAATAGCTAAAGCTGTTATTCATTTTCCATCACTTGAAGATGATGTTTTACAAGATAAACCTAATTGTCTTACAGAAACATTAAATCAAACATTAGTTTACTAGAAAAAAAAAGAATTTTCTGGAAAGCCATCCTAGCTTGGATTGAAGAGCACATCTAGCATATCACTCAGAAGATTCAATATTTACATTGAATAAACATAACCTAAAGGTCAAATTAAAGTTAGGCCTTCAGTGACAGAAAATAGACAGCTCAGACACAAGAGGACAAGATGAGAGAACTGGGTTTGTTGATCCCACTAATACTGGAATCGAGTGCACCATCAACAAGTTTGCTGACAGCAGCAAACTAAGCAGTGCAGTTGGCAGAAGAGAAGAAAGAGATGCCATCCAGAGGGACATGGGCAAGCTTAGCAGTGAGCCCACATGAAGTCAGACAACCTCAGCTTAACTGTATTTCCCCATTCTGTATTGGTTAATTTCCTAAGTTCAAATACAAACGGGAACTAAAAATCTGTGGAATAAGAGCTTTACACAGATGAATGTTGAATACTGAAGGTTTAACTAAAAGAAAAGCGAAGTACATTTTGCAGTAGCTGAAGAAGAGTAGCTTCAACTCCAGTGCTCTGCCCTCTTGCTGGCCTTTGGTATTGCTTGCTTCAGGAAACAATGACAGATCAGAAAACATAACTGACATGGTCACTAACAGAATTTAAAAAAAAAAAGATTCTAAAAAACCTTAAAAATATGTATTTTTAAAATAAGTTTCTTAGATTTTTGATTGAATAAAGCTGTGCTTTCTATGCACATTCATTGTAAAACATTCACATTTGTATGCAAGATAGATGAAACGCTCTTCCATTTTCTAAAGCTCTCCTCCATTAATGCTTTTAAATACAACCTTGTATACACATACAACACTGATTACAAAAAGCACCGAGGAACTAGAAATGAAGTTTATATGGACAGAAAGCAAAGCTCATGCAGAAAGCAATCTAGGTCGGTGGTTGACTGTCCCCATCCCCCCCACTAAACTAAGGTAAATACAAAGAAAACTGACAAAGAAGTGCAAATCATATAGAAGATCGTTACCACGCTAACACAACTGTCCCAGCACAAAAACAAACCTGAATTTACAGACATCTGTTAGGTACAGATAGCTACATTCAATTCTGAAAGAATTAAAGAAGTCAAGACAGACCAAACCAGATTTAATGCTCTCTCAAAAAAAGAAGAAAGTAACCGTGCTCCACTTTCACATACACATCGCTACAGAGCAGGGGCACGCTGCAGCTCCGCAGCCAGGCATTTCAGCAGCTCTTCCTCCACCACATGCCAAGGCCTCCATGCCCTGCGGCCTGCTGCAGTGTGGTTCAAGTTCGACCAAAAAATAGAAAACAGACCTGAGGCAATCGAGGCTCCTTAGAAGTACTTGAGCAACATAACCCATACAGTGTGAAAATAGTTTTCAAATGTATTCCTGAAACCCAGTAGAGGAAGCAGTCAAATCCAGAAGCTTTACACCTACACTTTCTGTTATCCAACTAACAAACTCCAAGTCCCAAGAAGCACAGCACCTCCCGGATCCCCAGGCCCCAAAGCGACCCCCTCATTTCGTCACACCTTTCCAGCCCTGGAAATCCAACCGGTCAGTAAAGCCGTCTGCGCAGCGGCCGCTCGCACGCAGGGCTCACAAGAGGCCGGCCGCGTCCGGCCGCGGAAGGGCCGGAACGGGGCAGCAGCGCAAAGCAGCGACGGGATGCGCGCGGTGCAGGTACGTAGCCCGGCGCTGAGAGGCTGCTACGGCGGCGGCCGCGGAGGACAAAACCGGAACGCGTCCCCAGCGCAGCCTGGGGAGAGTCCTGCGGGGAGGGGGCTCGCGGTGACGGCGGCGGGCGGTTCCCCGGCCCTGCGCTTCACACCTGCCCGGGGACCGCGCCCCGCCGCTACGGAACGCTGAAGAGCCGCGCGCTTCCCGCGGCGCTCGGGCTCCGGCCGGGCCCGGGGCCGCAGAGCTCCGCCCGCCGCACACACCCGAGGCAGGGATGGGAACGACGGCGGCAGAGACGGGCCTGGGGGGCTCTGCGGCAACAGAGGTCGCAGCCAGGGAGGAGGGCCCGGCCGCGTAACACCTGTCCCGTACGGGACGCGGGACGCGTCTCACCTGTCTCGGAGGCTGCGGCCGCGGGCGATACCCACGAACCTTCTCGACGCCTGCGCCCGTGCAGCACGGGAGAAACGCAACCCGCCCTCTACAGCCACCGAGGACGAGGCCCGACCGGCGAGGGGCGATCCGAGGGAGGGGTCGGGGCGCGCCGGACTGACGGCCCCGCCGACCAATCACCGCTGCGCACGGCAGCGTTCACCAATCCGCGTGGCGCAGGGCGGGGCCACGCGAGCGAGCGGCCGAGTGCGCAGGAGCCGTTGCAGCCTGCAGGTGTGTGGGGTCGCGCTGTTTTGCGGAGGGATCCGCTCGGTCGGGTCTGTTCTGGCTGACGAGAGCCGGGGGATGGGTCCGGGCTGCTGCTTAGCGGCACAGGCCCTGCGTGCCGCGCCTGCGGTTCCCGGGAAGGCTTTCTCCGCCTCTCCAGAGCTGCCGAAGGACGCTTGGAAACGGTCGTCGGGGCAGAGCAGCTGAGTCGCTGCCCACGGGAATCAGTTCTTCACCCATCACCTGTTGCACTGCAGCCTTTAGCAGCCGCAAGCCAAACTTTGCGGGTTTCCGTCAGCCTTGCAAATTTGCCATAAAACTGCATCAAAAGCCTTGTTTCAAGAGCAGCAAAACTAGAGCATGGGTGACTGCAATTTGCCTCTCTTATAAAACCCTCGTTTCTTCTCCTCTCATGCCTACAGTTAGTTTGTTTGTTTTATGCAGTATGAGATTTCCAGGGTTCTTAAATATGAGTCTGATTTATAGTAGTACAGTGACAGTGCAGACAGGTACTGAAGCATGAACAGGAAAGCGTGCATAGGAAACAGCTAAAGCTGCTTATATTTATGACAAGGGAAACATCAGAATCTTCAGAAGGAACTTGCAAGCAGCTTTGCTCCAAAAGTTAACAGCATCAAGTCACAAGGACAGAGCCCTGCTACCTGACAAGAGGAAACAATTTGCCTTCTCAAAATAACAGGACATCAAAACCTCATATGCTAGGTTGTTTCTCTACTCTCCTTCCTCAGGCAAAAGCAGCATTACTTTTATTCCATTCTTAAGTCATGTTTTGTTTACCCTGCTCCACATTACTTGAGTTTTCAGAAACTATAAGCAAGGGCAACAGAACAGATGCTTTCTTAGAACAGTTAATCACACTGAGTCTGTCTGTAGGCAATAAAGGGAATAAAAACTCTAACCCCCTCCAACCCTTGAACAGACACACCCTTTGGTGTCTGCTAAGTTTATAGCTTGTTCAGATTTAATTCAGCTTTATTATAAAACAAAAGTCTTTGCTAGCAAGCATCTCATATACAACGGAAAGCTGGGAATAACACTAGTAAACTTTGTACTAAATTTCATAGTATCAGCTGTCTTTTTGCAAGATTCTGCTCATCCCTGGAAAGACAAGTCAACCTCAGCAAATTAGTGATAGCATACACTTGGTTTTGGATGTATTCATTACTCCTAGAAGTTCCTTGTTACAAAGGTACTTAAAGACCCAGCTAGAAAGCAGCTAAGGCTCAACTACCAGCAGAAAACAGCTGTCAGTTGCTGGCTACTCGTGTTAAATTCAAGCTTGTGTTGCAGGAGCTGTAACCTACACATGGTGAAACAGTATTAGCTCTACTGTTGTATATGGCACAGCAAAACATTGCTTTCGAAAGGAAATACACCTTCCCACCCAACTGGGTTACCTCTGGCTTGCTGTTAAGACAGTTTGCAAGGCAGTTTATTTTATTGTTCTGGACAAGCTTTTGAAGTGCTATACTGAAATGCTAATCTTTTCAGAACTAAACAAGCAAGGCTGGCAAAAAGACAAAGTTCAAGAATACTTTCTCCTTTTTCTGAAGTCCACTACTATCATCTAAATGTAGACACCAACACCATAGGTTTGCTCTAGAAGCATTTTAATTTACAAACAGCAATTCCCATTGACTTTATACCATAAAAAAAAAGCAATTTACAAGCAAGAAACAAATTCATCAAAACAAAATAAAGCAGCACTGAAATATTCATGTCACAAATCTAAAACCAAAGTGAATACAAGAGTAAAATAACATTTGAATAAATATTTTAGAATTCATGCTATAAAATAAATCTTAATGGCAAGTTATTGTTACAGCATCAGCTTAGCTAGCTTCATTTACTTCATGTGGTGATGAAGTGTGGAGTTGTGAGGTTACCAGTTTATATTGCAAGATCATGACACCAAGTCAAGTCATTCAAACTGTTCAAATAATAACAATGAAAAACAGTCATACAAATAAAAGTTATTTAAAAATACAGTCAGAAACAAACACTGTTAAAATCGTGCAAGATCTCTACCCCTAATCAGATATACAACCAGAGGCTTGCAATAGAAGTCCAAAGGTTGGATTCGTAACACATGTAAAGTGGAGACACAGCAGTGCATTGTATCTACCATAGTAGGAATTATGTGAACTAGAAGCAAACCTGCTCAGTTACTGATAATTAGCTTCACATCCCCTGAAGAAATAAATACAGGAACATATTTCAGGGTGTTATTTTTTTTTTTTGTTTTGTTTTTTTTTTGCCTTTTTCTTTTTTTTTCTTTTCAGTTGTGAACTTACATAACTAAATTCATGCTGTCACAGGGATGTGCAAACATACTGAAAGTACAATATTTAATACAACTACTCCGGCACTTGTTAGAAGATATGTAAAATGCACGCATTTTAAATTTTGAACATTTTGAATGACTTTACTAAACTTTAGATTCAATCACTGAATATTATGAAGTTTACAATTAATGAACTAAACAGATTCATATAAAGAATTTACACAATTCCGCAAATACTTTCAAATATAAAATTTAATAAATAACCCTGACCATTCAAAAAGCACCATTCAAGGGTAAAATTCCCTTGGAAAATAGATTAGGTGTTGCATATTTGAGTCCCTTTCAATAGTTTCATCTGAAACTGGTTTAGAAAAACAACAAAAAGAATCACAGTAAACTAATACAAAAATTCAAATAATGTATTTTTAAAGGTAAAGCTCATTCAATCATTTCCCAGCCCTTGATTTTATTCCTGCTGTTCTTCCCAAAATTCAAACTTAATATATTAAGAGGCCTCATTGCTCTGTCTAAAAGTAAACCAAAAACTTCAGCATAAAACATTAACTTATGCTTGGGAAGACTGCATAAAAAACTATCACTTTAGGCCTACAGTATATTCTGCTGAACAGTGAATCGACAGTATCCTTTATGCTACTGGAAAGATTTCACACTAAAAAGAGCAGAGCTAGTCTTGAAGACTTATTGACCATACTGAACTGCTAATATACTGTATTTACAAAGCTATTTTCTAAATGTATTTACAGGTTTAAAAGTAATACAGAAAACTGATTAAACTAAAATAACTGTTTAAAACCACAAACATTAGCAAAGATAGAAAATCCTTTATTTTCACAGTTTGTCATAGTTGGTTAAACATACAGAGGAAAGGACACTGTCACTGTTTTCACATTTGTCTATAATTAAAAAGGTAGATTAAGAAGAGACTCAATTATGAACCAGCCTACATAATTTCACGATTTACTCTGCTGTCAAATACTTGTTCACAGATTTTATAGACTTCTGCATTTATTGTAGATGAAACGCGCAACAGGTCTGTGCTAACTTACAGAAACAAGACACTGTACAGTACTTCCATAATCTGCTTAAAATAACACAGCATACTCTTTTTTGGCAGACTAGTGAAATTAACTTCAATTAGACAATGCTTCATGTTTCATGACAATGCTAATCCTGGCATACCATTATGTGACAAGGCACAATTTATTTGCTGTTGCCAGGTTTGAAGTTCATTTTCTACCAGAGTCACACACTTTCCAAGTGCAAATGTAATGCTGAATGATATTTTATGCTCGTCTATGTATGCATCTTTTGAAGCACTGTTGAAATTTACAGTACTGTGTTATGGCTTGGTAATTCTTAACACTGCTAGCAGTGGAAAAGGTAAATGGCGTATCAACATGAATAGGAGCAAGTAAAACTTGCAAATTGCTGAATCATGATTCTGTAGAAAGAGAGAGATCACTTCCTGCCTCTTAACAGTCTTTTTACAATGGTTTCAACCTGAATCTGTACAATCAAAGTGATTTTCTGTATTTTTTGTTTGTTTGTTTGCTTTTGTCAGAGACAATTTTGGATAAGTCACTCTTTGGTAAACTCAAACCAGTTTGATAAATTTACAAATACAAAGAACTAGATTTGAATAGTGTTAAGATTGTGACACAGAGAAATTCAAGAAATACAGAATCAGTACCCTTATCAACTCATACTTCCACGGAAAGTCACACCAAAGGCACCACAGCACAGATCCAAGATAAGGGTTAAGAATAACTGTACATTTCTTGGATTTTGTATGTCTCAAACTTAATTTTCAGGATGTTTTTTATTTTATATTTTTTGCATTTAATTACTTAAACATGTAAGAAAAAAACAGTATAAGAAACACCAACATATTTCTCAGTGGGTAAACATACAGACTACCTCCTCTATCCTAGATACAGACACAGAATTTCCTTTATTGAAAACAATAGTTCTATTGTTGGTTCAGGGAGAGAAACAATGTTCTATCTCCCTGTACCTCTTTATTTAGGCAGTTTTAGGTACTCAATTGAATTAAAACTGCTCCCAAGGAGTCAGTGGATTTATACTAAAACCTGGTATTTAATAGATTTCTTATTGCAAACTGTCACAATATTAATAACTAGTGTATTCAATAAAGCTACTGCACAAATATGCCCCAACTTCAGAGGAGCCCAAAAAGCATTACGAGATAGCAAACATACCTCTTTGCTTTCCTCTAACTTAGGAATGAGCCATTATTTTCTAAATTTCTGGACTTGGACAACAGATAGACTTAGCTCATGAATATCCTTCCATTATTTGCTAAACAAGAAGGCCCAACTATATAAAACATGTATTTTAAAGAAGTATGCAATTCATTTTATTTTTCTTATCGTGCAAATTTATATAGTAGTGTTTGCTAGCTCATGCTTTTGGGGTCTCTTAAGCTACTGTGTGATTTTTATTTTTTTTATTTTCCTTAATTGTTACCATTACATTTCACATTTTAATATGTTATACTGACCTAAATGATGAAGTTAGCACCATATTAAAAAAAAAAAAACAAAAAAACAAGAACACCACAACAATAAAAACATTTGGTGAAACAAAGAGTATTTTAAAAGTTGTTGGTAATTCATTTATGCAGCAAACAACCACTGAAGATATGAGGGAAGCCACAGCAACTCTGTAATACTTGCATGTGAAATAACAGACATATTGCTTGAAGTTCCCATAGAGTATTTGTTTTTTGTTTTTGTTTTNCTCTATATATATAAAAAGGTCAGCACCACAGGTTGTCCAGTTTATGTTCTAGACAACTAACAAAATCCCTCAACAATTCAACCATAATTTAATAGATTTATGGCATTTGGTTTACAAATGTTACAGAGCAAAGCTATTAAAACAAGGTAATTCACTTTGCTCATTTGCACACAAAGTAATAGTTTAATAAAAGGAAAACCAAACATTCTTCTAAAACCAAAAAGATTCTCCTGAAGTCTGAAGTCCTAAATCCTAGACAGAGGAGATCTAGCAGTTGAAAGAATGGTACATGGTATAAACCTTCACATATTTTTACATTCACTTCAACCAGAATAGGAAAAGTGAAAGCCTTTATATATATAAAGCAAGTTTTTATATATAAACAGACTAACTATCAAAAACGGGAAAAAAACCCAAAACAATTCATTGGTACACATGGAAGGAATCAAATGTATAATATTCTTTTTCCCCACTGCTACGTAATCCTCATTAACAGCAACAGGATTTAGGAAATAAAATAAAGTAAAATAAAATAAAAAAAGAGACTACAGCTTCCTAGTGTATCCAGCAGAGATGCAAATCTTATTCTAACATTTTTCTCCACTGGAATTTGTGTCTTACCAGATCAACCAGCAGGGACACTTTCAGACCCTTCCCACCTGTTCCCTAGCACAGTCTTTTATATTTTAAGCATCTTCAAAAGTGAAAAAAACAAGACACCAACCCAGGCTCCTGCAGAAACAAAGAATACTTATGTAGTCTTTTCCAGAAACTATTTCGAAATAAGTTCCAGAAGGTCAGGAAAATTAAAAGGCTCTTATACTCGTAATGAAGATCTACTAAAAGAATAAAAGATATTAAAAATACATTATTAATGTGCTTGTCTGTGTTGCACTTAGAGTGTAATATTTTAATCAGACGTGTTAGACATCGCATGAATTTCCATACTAGAATCCATGGCTTCAGAAGCTGAAGCATCATTATCTACTTTCTGTTCCACAAANTTGCTTGAAGTTCCCATAGAGTATTTGTTTTTTGTTTTTGTTTTTTTAAATACAAAAAAACTACAAATTCCAAGTGCTGACATGTCACTTGGAGCTGTACGTAGGAAGTCATTGTGCACCTGAAAACAGCTCTCTGTGAAGAGACCTATTAAATACTGCTTGGAAATACTACAGTTTAAACTACAAAATATCTCTCAGGTTAGCATTAACCAACCATGAAAAGTGATGAAGTTAATTTTAATTACCTGGTATGCTTCTACAGTACGAAATGAAGGTAGATTCTGAGGCCAGTAAAAACCACAATGCTACTTTTGGGTTTGCTATTAGTTTTCTTTTTTTCTTTTTTTTTTTTTAAATATATATATATATATAGATATATATATCTATCTCTATATATATAAAAAGGTCAGCACCACAGGTTGTCCAGTTTATGTTCTAGACAACTAACAAAATCCCTCAACAATTCAACCATAATTTAATAGATTTATGGCATTTGGTTTACAAATGTTACAGAGCAAAGCTATTAAAACAAGGTAATTCACTTTGCTCATTTGCACACAAAGTAATAGTTTAATAAAAGGAAAACCAAACATTCTTCTAAAACCAAAAAGATTCTCCTGAAGTCTGAAGTCCTAAATCCTAGACAGAGGAGATCTAGCAGTTGAAAGAATGGTACATGGTATAAACCTTCACATATTTTTACATTCACTTCAACCAGAATAGGAAAAGTGAAAGCCTTTATATATATAAAGCAAGTTTTTATATATAAACAGACTAACTATCAAAAACGGGAAAAAAACCCAAAACAATTCATTGGTACACATGGAAGGAATCAAATGTATAATATTCTTTTTCCCCACTGCTACGTAATCCTCATTAACAGCAACAGGATTTAGGAAATAAAATAAAGTAAAATAAAATAAAAAAAGAGACTACAGCTTCCTAGTGTATCCAGCAGAGATGCAAATCTTATTCTAACATTTTTCTCCACTGGAATTTGTGTCTTACCAGATCAACCAGCAGGGACACTTTCAGACCCTTCCCACCTGTTCCCTAGCACAGTCTTTTATATTTTAAGCATCTTCAAAAGTGAAAAAAACAAGACACCAACCCAGGCTCCTGCAGAAACAAAGAATACTTATGTAGTCTTTTCCAGAAACTATTTCGAAATAAGTTCCAGAAGGTCAGGAAAATTAAAAGGCTCTTATACTCGTAATGAAGATCTACTAAAAGAATAAAAGATATTAAAAATACATTATTAATGTGCTTGTCTGTGTTGCACTTAGAGTGTAATATTTTAATCAGACGTGTTAGACATCGCATGAATTTCCATACTAGAATCCATGGCTTCAGAAGCTGAAGCATCATTATCTACTTTCTGTTCCACAAATGCTTCTGTTCTGTCTGGTGACTCCACCCTGTTTCTTACTTCCGTTACCCCAGGGTGATTTTTTCGCAAATGCTGATTTAGTGTACCCTGGAAAGGAAAACATTTGCCACAAATCTCACAGCGAAAGGGCTTATCATCCGTGTGACCGCGAATATGATACTCAAGTTGGTCCTTGCGGGTATATTTCTTCCCACAGAATTTGCACACAAAAGGAGTTATTCCCATGTGCAACCGCATGTGTCGATCAAGGCTCCCTTTCTGGTTGAAAGACTTTCCGCAGTAAATACAAATCAGCCTCTCATTGTATGGATACCAATGACCTCTTGTATTTCTTTCCCGTGGACTATTTTCATATCCTGTGTTACTCACCATGGAATCACTATCAGTCCCTTGCACCAAGCCTTGAACATCACTATGTAAATGACCAGTGGATATCCGTTTTTGGCGTGCACGACCCCCTCTGAAACAGCTCAGCATTGACCTTGAAGGACTTGAATTGCTAAGGTTTCCAAAAGTTTCAGACACACCAGTAGCCTGTGATGAGCCATGGGTAAATGAATAAACATGTTGTAAAACAGACCCATAGGAGCCAACGTTTACTGCTACTACTTGCTCTCCATCCACCATTTCAGTATGATATCCATCATCACCAAGGGAAGAGCTATCAGAACAACTCGGCCTATCAGACTTTTCCATTTTAACTTTCACCTCTGCAATCTGACTTTCCCTTCCTATCAGGTCTCCTTGCTCATGATCACCCTCAATTTGAACCTCATATTCAGAGATACTCCCACTGCTTCCTCGATCTGAATGCCCTTCTTCTTGCAGTCGACTACGTAGAGTTTTGCCTGGAGTAGTTTCCATCCTAAGATCACTGCTTGCTGTTGACTGTCGCACCTGAGAGCAATAGGGGGGAGATATCTCAATAGGGTTGGCAAAGTAACTGCTGTCTTTAACTCCATTGCGATTTTCTGGATTTTCTTCAGCACCAACAGTAATAGAGTCAACATCACCAACACTGATCTTTGAATGAATACTCTCCAGTATCTGTGTGCATTTATCAATGACACACTGCATCTGTAGAAAGCTAGCTGCAGTTAGAAAACTAACAACATCCTTCAGTTGTAAGGACATCCTTCCAGTGTAACAGAATGAAAGCAACTGTTCAAAAACATTGGGATTTTTAATAACCGATATTGATAAGCCACTCATGGTGCTTAATGCTGAATGGTCACGGAAATACGGCGAACTGGCCGCTAAGACAGCTTTATGGGCTCGAAATGGCTGACCCTGAATATGCACAATTATGTCGCACAGCTTTCCTTGCAAGCGGAGTTCATTTAACTGGCTCAGAACAGTGTTGCTGTACTCAGGCACATCAAACTGAATGAAACTGCTGCTGTCCATTTCTACAGATGTAAAGTGGAATCTGAAAGAAAAACAAGAAGATTTACAACTGAGAATGAACAGTTTTCCATTTCAAAAATAAACATGCGTGTATATCGAAGTAAAATTACCACTTTGATTTGTTGAAGTGTATTACAACAAAACTGTTAGTATAAAAATGTGATGTAATACGAGAAGTAGAGTCTCAAGCTACCTATTTCTTGCAATGCTATCACTCAAATTATCTCTATGTAACATTCAGAACTCAATTGCTTATAACACAGGACAGGATCCATTGGACAGTCTGTATCAAAAATAAAAGAAACTTTACAATTTCACTTCCTGGTAAAGACTACAGAATAATAATCCCACACCCTCAAAACAATATTAAAGCCACCAAGCAGGTCAAAAACATCACAGTATTCACTCTTTCTTGAAGCTACTTGCAGTACATCTAAATTGTCCAGGAATTATTTTTGGAAGGTATTTCATGCAGTTTTGAAAGCCTACTAGGTAAAAGTAACAGATACATGTCCGTATGTACACACACACACGCACAAATATTTATAAAAACCTATATTCCTCAGGTCTAGATATGTACCACATTAATCTCTGAAATAAATTTGTCATATTTGCATTTCTGTCTAGAAAAATATTTACCTTCTTAGAAAATAATCTCAGTAATTATTAAATAAATCCATCATTCAATATTTACATGACAAACAAGGAAATCCTAACTGAAGGAAACATTTAAGTATGGACTCAATTCTAAACCATTTACTCACTGTGTCAGGTTTCCTGATAAAAAATGAGTCAACACGCAAAGCACTATTTGAAGGAAAAGTGTGAATGTTCAATTTTTTAAGCTTCCTCTTCTGATTTTCATGTATTCCTCCCTTCCTCTCTCTTTAAATAAACCATGATCATGGCCCTGAAGCTTATCTAACACAGCAATCACTTCCTAGCTAAAACCATTTGCCACTTAAATTCTAACACATATTTTACCCCATTAGTACTCAAACTTTCCCAATGCAAAAGGAAAGCGTGTTCTAAGAGGTTTTAAATAAAGGTATAAATTTCAAAATAAAATCTAAAGAAAGGTATTCTATATTACTGTAAAAAATAAAAACACACTCTTCCCTTGAGAATGTACGTAGCAGACATCACCTCTCATTATGTACCCATAATTAAATACCCAAGAATCTTCAGACTTTGATTCTTACTCTCATTCTTATTAATGCAGTACTGAGTAAACACACAATATAGCCACTGCATCTGTTCTTCCAATTGGACAAACAGATCTCAACGTCACTCAATGATTTCTGATGCAGAAAGCACGCCCAAGGTATCACATCATACTAATAGATTATTTTTCCTATTTATGTCTTACATTACATGTGGTAATAAGGCATATGAACATTTAAATCAAATTATGAAAACTCAGGCATTCTGAAAACAAAAGGAATATTATAAAAAGCTTACAAAAACTGGAGCTGTGTCATCTGTCACTAAAAGTAAGGTTCACAGTCTTTACAAACAGAACTGAAAAAAGATAGCTACCTTCCTGACCTGATGAGCATCATTGAGAAACCTTCAGTGAACTGTACTTCATTGGAGTTTTTGTAATTGATATTTAAAACCAGGACAAAAGGTGTTTTATATGACTTCACATTTGATAGAAATAAAGATTAGAAGGTTTTCAGAAGTGATATGATCACAGCCATCCATGCAAAGACAGCTTTGGCAGGACAATTCTTTCAGTCATTGAATCACTTTCACAGATTATGTGCTTGAGAGTAAGCCAGACAAACCAGAAATCAAACATGAAAACAAACATAAAATGGAAGTGAATAGTTAAACAGGAAGATAAACCTGGGCATTCTAAGCATCTCTCCACGTTGTGCAGAGAACAAGATACATGATTCAAGAGATTCAAGACTCTAGCTTGTCCATGCCATGGGGAAGATTGAATTTTCAAGAGTTAGGATACATACCTGTCAACACCACTCTCATTTGACACCACTCTCAGGCTTACTTACTAACCAAGCATTGGTCGCTATCTTTATTTGTGGGGCTTATGTACTATAAACAAATGCAGTGTCCCTGTCTGAGCACTTCTTAGCTAAACCGAAGGGCTTTTATTGACCTTACGTGAAGTCGGTAGACATGTCACATAGAGGACTACAAATAAACTGTAAGAGCACTCTCCAACTGTGATACATGTAATCCTGCATCTCAGGAATCTGGCCAAGCTTCACCCTAATTCTACCAGTAGTTACACAGTTTTTTTGTAGAACATACAGAAATAGTTTGTCATATTTCGCCACTGGCATTCCTCCTTGCTTCATACTTCCTTAAGGGCACTTATTTAGTAAAATTTAAAAGAACTTGGTTGAGAAAAACATTAAAATACAATCACAACAAACATTAGTCTGGACTGTTTCCACCTCTGTTGGACAGTTTAGCAACTGTCTATGCCTACATCTTTAGTTAACATGCATAAATGGATCAGTTTAACATCTTCACAGGCAGATATACAACAAACTACCTGAAGGCTTTCACAGTTTTGGAACACGGGACAGAATTGCACACTGAATTTCAGCAGTGCTATGTTGAGTTCCCTGCTTGCTTCTGTGGGAGATCATCCAGTCACACACAAAAGAATATAGATCTCTTTGCATCAGCATCACATTTATTCATTGCAGTTCTATACAGCAAACATAGACCATAGTATGAATTGCTAGCAGTGGATCGCTGCCCTACATCTTAAAAGTGTTCACTGAAGTAACCTGTGAACATGAGAATGATACACGTTAAACATTTCTCCTTAGATTTCAAAAACACAACTTACTTTTAAAACTGCATTCTACAGAAGCTCTAATTATGGTTAAGAACAAACAAACAAACAAAAAAAAAAACAACAAGAATAGATAGTGACAAAACACATTTGGTATTTTATTCTACTGACATCATACAGTAACACCAGCAGAGCATCATGTAACTACAACATGATGCCGTGCATTTGCCCGTATGGCATTAGTTTCTGCTTCTAAGTCTGCACCTGTTTAACATCATTCAAGCTCTGATACACGGTTTGCTGTTCTCACTGAGAGGTGAATGATTCAAATCACCGTTCCTAACATTTTGTAGTATTCAGTACCTACTACACCATCTGCGAGAACTTAAGACATTATTGCAGAAACACATTAGCATTCAAAAGTATTTTTAAACCACGATGTTACCCTATCAACTGTCATCATGGAATGTTTTAGAGCAAAACCTACATTACTCTCACTCCTATCAGCTTACAGTTGCCTTAGTTTTCAAATCAGAGCAGTCATAATAATTAACACCAGCTGTATCAAAGAAAAAACTGTTATCATGTATGTCACAGTCTAAGTACATTTCTAAGTCAGTCCTCTTCAAATAATATTTGAAAACAGGGAATAAATTGATCTTAATAAATAAATAAATAAATAAAATAAACAAACAAACCCTACTCTTTCAACAACTGAGATAATTTTGTGCAGAAATACCACATACATACAATAATCTTAGAAGTACTAGGTAAATATGTAGTATTGATTATTTTATCAATTCTTCCTAAATTTAAGCAGACGTTTTCTTGAGAACTCTGCAGCCTATAAAGATCACAAAGACCCCATTATTTCATATTTACTGCAAGTGAGATAAAATAAATGGTATTTGATTAAAATAGATCAAAAAAATCAATTACGCTAAAAGGCTTTCCAGAAACACACAATAAATAACAGTCTTGAGTATTTACAGCTTATTCCAGGTTTGCACAGCATGCTGTGAGAGACATCTGCCTGGTGACTGAAAGTGCACCTAATGTGACACTTCTCCATGCACTTTATATACTGAAATTATAAGTGCACATATCATACACATACACACAGATTTCAAACAACTCCTTTAAGCAATAGAAAGGATGGTTCAAAGAAATGTTTCCACTTGATACTTAAGGGAAAAAACATCTAAAGAATACTGGACTTAAATCCTGGCTCCACCCCTTCCAATCACTAGGTGCATTGCATCCACCTGTGCACCCCTGGGCTGGCCCTGCCTTCCCACCAGCTGCTCCGTCACTGCTTCAGGCCCTGGCTCAGCATTTCTGCTACAGTCTCACAAAAATAAAGGCCTATGAAAGCAATCAGTTCTTTTCTTCTTCTCTTTAAAATAAATAAATTAAAAAAAGATTCTCTTTCCTCCTGGTCTTGACCATTCACAAATCAACCTGTACACTTAATTCACAGAATGTGTTGAGTTTTGGGAAGGTCTGAAGAAAGCTAGAAGATAAGCACCCACTGGAAGGAAAAGAAACCATTTTTCTCCAAACTTGAATTAGTGAATTTTAGTGCATTATTTGTACTAAAAAGACTGCAGTAAAAGGTACACATACTTTACTATTCATCTCAAGAGAGCTTTGACAATGAGTGCTTCCCTGATTAACTGGACTAAAATATAGAATCAGTTACATCAGTGCAGACTACATAGCAAATTTAAGATTTAATTACATTACCTTATAAAATGCAGGATAACCCATATTTCCTCAGAAACTAAAGCTAGTCAGAACAAGCTGACTAGCAAATTTAGCTCTTGAATACATTTCATGGGCAGGCATCAGAACACTGAAGTGAAAATTAGTATCATTATTCCCCTTCTGTGAATAGATCTGCAACACCTTACTCAAAGTACAAAACATCCATAGCAGAGAACAAAGGATTATTCACATCTGTAAGGGAAACTCTCCTATCCTCAAGTGTCACAGAATACAATCCCATCATTCTCACAGATGAGCAGTACCTTACTCCTCTATACTTTTGTAGAAAAGACTTAACAAATTCTGACATTTATTCATCAGGAATTGAAAACGATTTATTTTTCACCTGACTACAGCAGGATGAGTATCCTTCTAAGAAGCCTTTTACAGATACAGCAACAAGTGTATGTACAGAACACAAACACGCAACATATTTGCCATCCTGAGAAAACACTTGAAGGAGTGGATGACATTAATATTTAATATTAACCTTAAAACCACTTCAGTTGTATAAATGTACACACACACACACACAAATACTAATGCTGTAAACATTATAATGCTATTCTCAGCTCTCAGCATGGAGCACCCAGGCAATTGTTAAAACTGCCTATTTAAGCATTTCCATAGGAAAAAAAAAACAACAGAAAACCTATTATTTGAGCAAATATTCAAAGACCACTGTTTTGAGACTGCTGGACTGAGAGCCACCTTCCCTCCCTTATTCTCAAATTGACCCTCACAATTCCTTGCTGTGTGGAAGTGATTAAAGTATTTAACGTCAAACAACTCCTGATGCATGAACAAAGGTCCATTCAGTGATAAGAAATCTAAATATAAAAAGCCTCTAAACATCACCTTTAGTAATCTATTACTATTGCAGCAATTACAGGTTTGTATCTATTTGTAAAAATGGGGGAAAAAATACTATAAGACAAGCTAGAAGTAACCAAAATAAGCAAAAGTATTGTCAGATTAGGAAAACAAAGGCATATTTATGATGACATGCCTCAAATCTCTAAGAACTCACAAGTAACAACCACAAACTTTTCTTCTGTGCACCAGCTTCTTCATCTGGAAGTATCAGAATACTGCTTATTTAATCTAGAATGGTTACATCCCACACTTCCTATTTCCTAAATGTCTGACAACTCTGAGATACGTATTTTGAGATGCTATTACTAAAATCAAAGAAACAACTGCTTGATAAACTGTGCAACATACGTACACCCAGGCTTTTAATAAACGCATAGAAACAGAGCTTTTGTATATTATAATAATAAATTATCGATTATCACAGAAATAATTGGTTAGCACTGTGTGCATGTACAGCGTGTAAACCTATACCACTTGTGTTTTTTTCTCTCCCTCCACATATCTGGGATTTCACATATCCACATCTATAGGGCAGTTCAGATTTATTCCAGGTTCACCCTCAACACTGTTTTATTTTGAAATAAACCTAATCGTGCACGTTGTGCATGCCTCAGAGCTTCTGGAGGGCCCTCACAGCTACAAAGACTGAGTCCTAACAAGAACTTCTAACCCCGTAAGCGAAGCAGCAGAGGTCGAAAAGTATACCAACTTCTGACAACAGCTCCACAGCCGGTGCCGGTCCAGGAACACTCCAACCAGCCGAGCCCGAGGCTCCGGTTATGCCGTACCCCGTTCCGACTTAAAAAAAAAGGCCCAGACACACATGAATTCGTCCTCTCTAATTCAAATAAGAGCCACACAAGTCACAGATAGGTTACGCGGCGACAGCTTTCCGTGAGATGCAGCTGAGAGGAGAGCGAACTCGGCGGCACCGGGGTCGGTCGCAACAGCACAGCCACCGCCCGCAGCGGCGCAGGGCTCGCGACAGCGGCAGCCGCACGGCGGCACGACCGGGAGCTCCGCGCGGCTGTCCCGAGGGGCCGCCGCCCCTGCGGGGCCTGTCAGGGGCCGGAACCCCCCGCCCCGAGAGCGGCCTCCGCCCCCACGGGAGAACCGCCGCAGCCCCGTGGGCCCGGCTCGCCTGCCGCTCACCTGGGGCTGTCAGGGCGTCTCACATGGCGGGTCCCCGGCCCCACTCCTGCCCGCTCCCACCGTCGCTTCCCGCCCGCTCCCACAGCTTCTCGCACCCGGAAATAATTTCGCTGGCGGCGCTTCCGCTTCCTGGCGACGTGCACCGGCACCGGGCGGCCGCCCCGCCCCAGTCCGCCGCTGTGCACGGGCGGAGCGGCGCCGGCAGAGCGTGGGGGGCGCGCGGAGCCCCCGCAGGGAAACTGCCATGGGAGGGAGCAAAGCCGTGACCGAAACCTCTGGGTAACGTAGGCACATACGGTCCTAAAGTTCTCGTTCTTTGGCTTCATAACACGCGTTCAAAAATTAAGAGAGGTATTTGGAAAAGAGAAAACGAAAACGTTAGCGTTTACTATGAAGAGCTTACCATAATACTTATTTCTGGAAATATATGATGTATTTTGATGGTTTAAAAACAAAACAAAACAAACAACCCCAAAAAAGAAAACGAACAGTCAAAACCCCCGAAACAACCACGCTGGCTACCAGGCACAATGTCGATGACAAATCCATTCCCAGCACACGGAGAGGCGGCAAGCAAACTTTTGGGATAGATTGAGAGGGGACTCCTCTGCCCCCCAGCTGTGAATAACTGCCTCTACTGACCATCATAAAAGAGGAATTAATGTCATCTGTACTACACTATTCTTTTCACTTACACACCAGTCACTGAGTGAGCTTGCACATACTTTTGGAGCCTACACTGCACATACTCACCACATACATAGAGCAACAATTCACTGCTAAACGCACTGCCTGCTGTAACACTGGATGGAGGACAATAACCGAAGCCAACTACTGCTATGATAATCACCTTCTGCAACTCAGACATCACAATCTAACTTCTGGAGGAGTGACTTTCTCTCCTTATAAAACATAAAGAAGCTGATGTTCAGAAATTAGGTGCTTCACAGTAACAGGGCAAAGTTGCTTGAGTAAGCTGACCAGGGCATAAATAGCAAGCTTAAATAAGATATTTATTATTGAAAATCAAATTACTAATGCTGAACAGGCAGAATACTCCGAGCTTTTTCTTTTGTGTATACAGTAAGTGTAACTAGCAGCAACTGTAAGTCAATTTCCCTGTGTTATCTTCAGCTCAAAACTGTTGAACATAGAGGACTGTGGTGTACAAGTACTGATTTATCCAGAAATCAGTTTAATATGCATTAATTAAAGTAAGTTGATTTATTGTTTAGATAGCAAGCATTGAACTGCTGAGTAAGATGCATCAGCTATGACGGATCAATGAGGAATAAAGAGATAGACAGCTGGACAATGCAGATTGTTTGGTAAAAGTGTTTAAATTTAGACAAAAGAGGAATCCACAGAGAAACATAAACAACCTTTAATACATTTACACAGCATGAAATTTCTTTCATACTTTGACAAGAGAAATTAGATGCATTATCTGTACCTACTTCAAACTAACTTGTAGGCATTTTGAATGTGTAAGCTGCCACTGTTACATGAGTGCTCAGGAGTTTTAAGTCTGCACATACTGTATTTTATCTTTTTCTGCAAAAGAAAAACAAACAACAAAACACAGTTATAGTAAAACCTGTTTGCTGAATTCAGACTCACGTGGCAACTAATTAACTAAGCAGTAAACAAATTTCTGGAATTGGTCCCAATTTTATCTATTACATGTGTTTTAAAAATCAGTTTTTCGTTTATCATTTTCTTAGGCTAGGGTGCTGTGCTCTCAGTATTTCAAGAAATCACACTACTAGATAACTTTTTCTTTACATATTTAATAAAGTTATATATGAACAACTTTTGGATTTGAAATATTGTTTGAGCACTTAATTTGGTAAAAGTGAAATATTAAATACTAGTACTAGACATGCATTCCTCTCATTCAAGCTTAATAAAACATTACAAAGTTGACAGATAACATTTATTAAAACGTTATACAAAAAGGGGGCATGGGACTCTTCTATAAGAAGAAGATATTGAACAGTAACATTAAATTAAAACCATGCTGTACAGTTAAGACAGCAATATTTATAGACAAATCTATCCAACCTCTGCAATACAAGCGTAACATCTCACAAAATATCAAGATAGCAGTTTTACTATTATAAATGACTTGTTTAGAATAAAAACATATAGCTCATTAAGGAAGATTCACTTGACTTGCATAAGCACTTATATTTCTGGAAGAAATATGGAATCCCATGAAGAACAAAAAAAAACCAAAAAAACAAAAAGAGCAGCAATCAACAGACACAGGCTTCAAGCAAAATTAGAACTTACAATCTCATTACTTTAAAAATATACCATTTTGTTTTCCAGCATTTTCTCCTAGGGCATTGTCAGCTTACAGCTTATAGCAAAAAAACTCTAGCTATCCAATTAAGCATTTAAATGATTAAAAAACAAAAACAAACAAACAAACAACAACAACAAAATAAAACCCTTTCATCTGTTTTGAGAAATGTTCAAATTCTATTAAAGCAAAATACTCAACATACTGCTATGGGCTGTCAGAATTCAGAAAGAGGTCACCTCACCAGCATCAGCATGAAAGGGCTGAAAATTCAAGAAGCGTCTCCATTCTTTCAGACTCGACAGCATAGGGACTTCAGTGTTATCAGCCTTTGATCACCCTCCCTTCCTTTTGATACATGACAAAGTATCTTGAACACAAAAATCTCATATGAATGAAAGGCAAAACCAAAAATGTAATGGACAGCACCTTCTGGAGTCCACCTGGTCACCCATTAAACAAAGATAGTTGCTGCATGCAACTTTGAAGGTAACATTTAAAAAACAGTAACAAATCTAAAACAGTGGTGTGAAATAGTAACCTCCTCCCTCAAAAGGGTCAGAAATACATCTAAAGGACATCCTAACCCTGCTAAGAGATTTTTGGATATTTTTGGAATGTCAGTTACATAGATTGCATGGTAATTAATAGCTTTGTTCTGGAATGGAATAAAAATGAACTTATCTGTCATAACAAAAGATGTTCTTCCATTGACAGGACAGTGAATGGCTTCACAGAAATAGAAAATTTTGAAAGCCTCCTACGTGTACAATGATTCTGGTTTTCAGAAGATATTCACCTTACTGCTGTCAACAGCAGAAGTGAGCAATATAAAAAATACACAGAAGTTTCAAGGTTGTATCATTAAGGTAATGAAGCATATGGGGAGATGAATTAAATATACCAAGTATGCATTTGGATACATACTGATCACTTCCCTCTTGCTCACAGAGGAGAAATAAAAATCTCTTATCTTGAACAAATCCACTGCACTAGCAATTACTAGCAGCCCAGTAGAAGCTGCATCTGCATTTCTCACTTTATTGTGTACAGCTGTCCTGGGCATAAACTGCTGGGTTTCAGTAGGGTGCAAAGGTGGTACACATGGCAACGGTCACAAGCTGCCTGTGCCTGTCAAAACAGGTTGCAGCAAGCACCAGTACTGATGTTAACAGCCCATTACATGCCAAATCTTGAACCAGCACAGCACCTCCACTGAAATACTTTAAAGAACAAGCAGTAGATGCTAGCAAGAGGTGCAGGGAATTAAAATGAGATGCTCCAGACGAAACAAATCTAGAAACATACGAGGATAAACTGAGATGCTCCCGGATAGACGTGCAAAGGAGACACTGGGGACATGTGTGAAGACTCACTCTCAGAAGAGCATACAGTGCCAGAGGAGAAACATTTCCATGGGACTTCAACCTATGGATAAGCTGTGCTACAGAGGGTACGTCTCTGAAATAACTGAGTTCCAGGGGTGACCCAAGCAAGAACAAGCACATCACATGGCTACAGTATATGGAGAAACCACACTAAGGAGCAGTGACACCAAGAAGCCTGGCACAGCAGGGGTCACCCACCAAGAAACAAGGATGCCTATGACCCCAGCCTCCTGCACAAACTTTCACCTCACCAAGTGTGGAGTGAAACAACGTGAGCGAGAGGAACTCCCAGTGAAAACAAACAGAAGTGAGAATAGGAAGTTGGAGGGGAAGAGAGTTATTAGAGTTAAGGTGAGCCTCAGGAAGGGGGAGCATTTAATTCTTTGTTTTCTTTTTCTCAGTTTAGAAGTCTGTGGAAGCACAGTAAGTTAAGCTCCATAAAGACATTCCAAGCCAACTGTTTTGCCCATGGTAAACAAAAGTAACATTTCTACAGAAGTATCTCAAGCTTAACTTCAACACTCGATCTTTTCAATTACATTTCATAACAATCTTATCAGTACTTTCCTTGAAGCAGTTGGTTTCAGGTAAATTAACACCAGAAAGTCAAGTGTGAAAATAAACAATCAGCGCAGCAACATTTGCTGAAGTTCCAGATGATGCCATAATATGGAGTAAAACAGTAACAGGCAAATATTTAAAAGATACTACTCATGCTGAATCACTAAAGGAGGATATGGTTCTATAATATGATCTACCAGACCTGTTATAAAAACATCTAAAGTGTCTCTCTCAGTACATTTCATTTTAAAGCTTTATTTCCAAGTAACCTAACTGCAATTAGGAGCAATATTCAACTTCAAAACATCCCATGTGAAAGTCATTCCAAGCTGGTAAAAAGAAACAGTTCTGCTGGCAGCTCTGTAGGGTGGTCTGGATTTAATGGTTACAATTTTTTGCTTGACCATGGTTCTTAGCCAGGTGCCCCTGACCAGCCTTTTATTGGTTAAGTGGGAAGTGACATCCTTCATCATTTTATGCAACACTGAAGTGACAATTTGAGAAGCAATGCAATATACACGATCATTCTTGAAATGAGTATGAGTATACCGTCCTCAAAAACGTGATGATGGTACTTGTAGAAATGATGCCCTGTATGCAGAGTAAGGCCTTTAAGAATGGAAAAATAGGGACAGTGAGTGGAAGAACCCTTTCCTCTATGCTTATGTAAACAGGCAAGCGTTATAGTTTTCTTAGCATTAAAAAAAGACAGTGTTAGCAGTGTGGAAATAAATGATATTCCCTTTATGGTTTATAAGTCTATAAAACATACTTATAAAGGTTTTTTCATTGTTTTTTCTTTCTTTTTTTTTTTCTTTCTGTTTTTAAATACAAAGTGCTTCTATACATTAAGCAGGTTACAGTGTTAATGAGCAAATCCCTGTTTAGTTACCTTGATTACAAGGGTTATACATATGGCCACCATGGTATATTAGAGAGTTCAATTAAGTGCTAAGAATAGGAACTCCTTGATGCTGACCATTCACACCCATTGCCAGCAATGGATTCATGATGTTTGGGAGTATCAGTTTTAAGAACATTCCATGTGAAAAAATATCTGAACTGTTTGAAGATTTAGAGCTTCTTAAAAAATTGAAGTTTTTAAGTAGAATGCCAGAAAAGAAATGACAGCAATTACAGCCCACCTAGTAATAAACCCCAGCTTGCACAAGACACCTATGTTCAGGATACATTTGGTTGCATCTCAAGACACTTTGTAATTAGAAGCTTAAAAAAGAATCCAAATTGGAATTATCTTCACATATTTTTGCTTCATCATACAGGGGAATCTGTTGAAGTGCATTATCCTGCATGTTCCAGATTCAATGCATTAACTGGGGCCAGACAGAAGGCCTTTGATGCTGGTTAACTTTTTTCCCCATGTTACAAACACTGTGCTTGGATATCACTCCTTTCTATTATAGCCCAGGTATACTCTAAAGGCTCTTTTTATATTTCAGTAAAGCACAGAGATGGGTTACTACTTTTGCATAGGAATGCACTAAGCTTCAACCCCAAAATCCTGTTGCCACCTTTGTAACTGATGCACTCACTCTACTTGCAGAGCTGGCAGCATCTCTCAAAACTACAAACATTCCTCCATCTAGCTCCAAGAATGAGATCCTCATCCTAATGAAGAAGCGCCACTTTCCCAGTGAAAATCCAGAGCTTGGACATTAGCAAGGTACCATGTTCTGCAGCACCGTTACTAGATCCAAATACTGTACTTTCTGCATTTCCTCCCCTCACAAGCAACTTCATTTGAAGAGGTAAACAGATCTGGCTACTTATGATCATATGTAACCAGTCACAGTAGTTCAGTACCAAGAATCTGTATCGTAGTTCTTACTATTCAAAGAGTAAAGAATTAAGTATTATCACTGCCTAAATCATTTTCCTAAAGTATGTTTCTAAAGCTAGTTAAAAGTTCTCAAACAAAATTTTGTACCAATAAACGTCAAGTCAATTCATGAAGTTACAGAGTTTGGTACTTGCTACCGTAGTAAGTCACAAAAAAATGTGAATATACAGTTAGATCTTAGAATTTTCAGTATTTTGGATAAGTTTCAAATATTACTTTTTTTTTGTTTGTTTTTTTGACAAGATACTTATTACACATGCTTCAGTAGCTTTCATTATGTAACAATCAAGTCAAGCCAAGACTCATACAGCATTAGGCCCTGGAAGAACAAACTAAATTATATTTAATACAGACTTAAGTTCACATAGTGCTCAACTATATTTAAGTGCTTTACAGACTCTTTAAATAGAAACCAGCACAAAATTAAGCAGCCATTTGTCTTACTGGAGATAAAGGAAAGTCAAACCACCTTTAACATAGCCTTTCAGTAAGCAATACAATAAGGGATATTTAATGGTGCATGTTGAGTATGTGGGCAGTCTCCAGTCTAAGGTTGAATTCTACTTTTTTCCCCTTGAAACATGAATCACAAATTTTATTAACAGATAGTCCATACAGCCCAGTACAGTTATCCTAGTTCTCTTTTATATATTTTTCCTCCCAGTAAGGCTACTTGAATTCCTCCTTCATGTAAAAAACTTGCACAATTTGGGACAATTTATCAGACTTAGAAAACAATAGGGCTTCTAAATACTGTTGTGATGGCAATTAATGTCACAAAGACCTTACAGAACACATTTTTCAAGCACCTTTCAGATTAACCGTTTCCACTTCACACCCATCACCTGGAGTAGCATTGTGGAAAATAGAACATTAGGTTTCCTCTCAGCAACGTAATCATTGAAGCTTGTTTTTTGAGAATTTAAATTTCACAATAGCAAGTACCAGACACTATTTGAATAATTAGTTTATTACTGTACTAAACAAATGTAAGCTCTAATGTCTCAGTTCAGCTCAGTAGTACTCTGCTCAGCTTTAGAAGCTTGATATGACTTGGTACAAGAGGTCACATGCCGATGAAAACTGTCCCGCCACATAAATCTTTTCCCACAGATGTTACATTCATATGGTTTTATGCCTGTATGAATTTTCATATGGCCAACAAGATGGTGCTTCATTTTGAATTTCTTACCACAGACACCACACCCATAAGGTCGAAGACCAAGGTGCATACTCATATGCCGATCTCTCTGACTTTTGTGTGTAAAGCTCTTACCACACTGACAAGGATACAGTTTATCAGCATGAGAGAATCCAGTGAGGGACGTTTCTTCTTTAATTCCTGCAGCCATTTCCATGCCTTCACCATAGCCTGTTGCTATCATAAGATCTTGTCTGTGAGCACTTAAATTTCCATCTGCCCTTTCACCAGAAAATTCTTCCATAGAAGAGCCATAGAAGTCAACTTGCTCATCATAATTACTTTCATCTGCCTGTTCATCAAATTCTGCTTCCATCTTTTTGTCAGCTATATGAAAGTCTTCAACACCTGAAGATTGGATTGAATGATCGGCCTGAATGGCATTCATGGATTCAGAAACTTGATGTTCATCATAAGGATTATCAACACCTTCACAGTCTTGTTCAAATCTTTCTGGTTTCACATGGATCCAACGCTTGTGAGACATGATGCTGGGCTTGCTATACATAGGTCTGGTATACTGATACTCAGCACTATCACTAGTTCCTTCTTCACCATCCTGACTTGTCATTCCTGTGCTAAGTCTATCATGCTCTGTTGAAGAGTTACTGGGGAGGTACTCATGTTCTGTCAGTTGACATGATAGCTCATCTTTAGAGCTCTCTTCTTCGTTTTCACCATCCCTCAGTTCCTGTACTTTGTGGAATTCTGTCTGTCCTCCAGAGCCAAGTTCAAAGGTTTCAGCAAGGCCATTGTAACTACTACTGCTTGGGGACTGATGGTCACTGCCATGATTCATCTTCTGACAGAGAACTGTTGGGTTTCCCTCTAGCACTTCAGTGCATTTATCCACTACATGCCACATCTGAAGGAAACTTGCTGCTGTCAAGTAACTAACAATCTCTGGAGCGGGCATTACCAGCCGACCTGTGTAGGTAGACAGAAGAATGTTTTCAAATACTCTTGGATTCATCACATCAGGCAGAACTATTCGCCTGCTATTTTTCAGGAGAACCTGATCACAGAAGTAAGGTGAACTAGCTGCAAGAACAGCTTTATGGGCTCTGAAGAGATGGCCCTGAACTACAATGGACACATCACATAATTGTCCTTGCTGGCGCTGCTGATTTAACTTCTGCAAAATAGTGCTAGAAAAATCTGGAAATTCCACTCGGAAAGAGCTTGATCCAGACTCCATTTCATTACAAATTTAGTGTTGTGCTGAAAGAAAACAAACAAAAGATCAGAAATTCTGCTTAGTAAAGTATTAATCTCTGTTTCCTTATAAACTCATACAGAAGTCACTCCAACATTTCCTGGAACATGCTGTCACTGCTGTATTTCTATTTTCCCCCCTCTGATTTCATCTTCTCTTTCCTGAAAGTTGTACTGAGGACACAAATTGCTACACCAGCATATTCAGCTGTGCTCCTTCTATTCATGAAGACTCATCCACTGCAGCAGATGCTACAGAGTTATCCAGCAGATACAGGTTAATCATTTTAAGCATGAATTTAGTACAAGTAGAGTTATTTGATGAATCAGCAATGGAGTTACCTCCAGGATGTTGCAGATTCCAACAGCATGCAGAATATCCTGGATTTCAACTATCAACAAAATCATTTAATTGATCCCTCAATAAAAGCTATGTTAGCTGCATATTTTCTTTGTATGCACTTTGTATATCTGTAATAATTCAGTAACTGTATACTAGAAGCTCAGCCAGTAACTCAAATATTAATACTTAAGTTCCCATGACTCAGATGTCAATTACAAGTTGACAATTATTTAGTAATAACATTCTTCAAAATGTCTGCGTTATATTTTACTTTGAAGTTTAATATGAATATGCATATTGCTATTACCAGAAATAATAACAGAAATTGAAATGTACCAACGAAAGACCAATATTAACTACCTGAATAAACCAAGTTCATGCTATTTTTCAACTTGAAGTGTAAACTGAACATAACAGAACTCCAAAAGAGCTAAGAAGTAGAAAGCAGTTATTTCCCATCTAGATGTTTCTCTTAAGTAGGACAAAGTTTTAAGAGACAGAGTTGCACACCTGAGAAAGAATACTAACTAAATATGCAGAGTACACACAGGAGTGAAAGTACTTTCTGACTATGGTACAAAAATAGAACACGCACTACAAGGAGTACTCAAAGTGATTCCATGGAAACACTGAATTGAGAAGACATGATTATGAAACTCTGTTCTACAGAGTTTGCACAGTAACTGTAGTATAGTCAATATAATAAAGATATATAATAAATGTATAATGTATATGATCACATAACCAACTATAGAAAAATGTTTCAGGTGCACTGCGTTCAAGTGCTGGCACACAGACATAACAGTATAACTACTAACTGCAAGAAAACCAGCAGCACGCACTTACAAAATACTGACTACACAGGAGTGATTATGTAAATCAACATTTAATCAACAGTCAATCATTACATAATCCCTTCCTGACTGATCAGATTTTTCCAGTTTATATTGTTGACATCTTTCCTCCTCTCCCCCAAAACTTCACTGTTCATTCTTCACTGTTCAAAGTTCCAAAGCTAGAAAAGGATGACAACATACAGAACACGGGTGAAAATAGATAATTCACCACCAACTTAGACCAAGACGAATAAGGTTTTCACAGAATAGAGAGCATGGCCTCAGAAAGGCATCAAAACTACCAAGAAATACAGGCTGAAACCCCTCAAACACTGAAATGAGCATCTTCAACAGAACTGTGAAGATTATCCTTCTAAATGTCTTTTTTTTTTTTTTTCCTAACTAGAAGTATGGCATCGATGTGCTTCTCTTATGTAGAGCTCTGAAGAAAATGTACAGGGAAGAATAGCCTGTTATTATAAAACTCGTTCATAATAATAAATAATGATAGCAATATAGCCAAAAGTAAAAAGGTACAATTTTTGACCAGTTTCCTTCTTTCTTGAAACTTTACACAAACTCCCCCCGCTGGATAGTGCGAGAGACACTAAAGACAGCAAAAAACAAAAACAAAAACAAAACCCACAAACCAACAACAAACATTCCACTAAGGAAGAAGACACCCAAATGAATAAAAACTATAACTGAGCACTGTAACTGCCTGTGTCTGGCAACATTCATATATTCAGAAATTGTTATTGCTTTACCACTTGAAGCACTGATTCAACTTAAGAGGTGTTTACCAACTACCTCAAGATTCTCAGCTATAGCATGAAAATTCATTTAGACAGCTGGTTTCCTACAACTACTGCCTCACATAAACCAGGAACAAACAGTTACATTCTGCTGAGATGATTATCACATTGAATTATGTGAGAAAGTAGCCTAAAACATGCAAATTATACTGTCTGCAAGTTCAGTTGTTAATTTTTCATTCCAGTTTGCATAAAACACTTGACAACATTACAACAGTACTTCATTCACTTTTATAAAGTGCATATCATGAAACGCTTATTTTTTAAAAAGCTTTTTTTTAAAATGCAGGCACATTAGTTCTTCACCTCTTTTCAAAAGAGTCTCAGATTTAAGATTCTATTTTTCTATACTCCCCACCCCTCCCCTCCCCCTTGCCCCCAACAAAAGGGCAAAAATAGGCCTTTAGGAAATATTTGGCCTCAGTTTAAAGAGAAATCTCTGTAATTCCTGCTTGTCTAAGCTGCCAGGTATCAGCAAGTACCTGGGATGGTTATCCACCAGAGAAACAACCATGGGTGGGCACAGCCTTTCTTCTATGAGTGTTAAATTCTCATAAAAAGCTAAGCTATCAAACATAAGTAAAATATTTTGTTAGTAAAGTCATACATTTAAGAAAAGAAAAAACAGTGCAGCTAATAGAAAGTGCTTCATTTTCATGCTGCAATACTGAAAAACACAGGGTTTGTACTATGTGCTTAAAGTAAAATTATTTCGTGAACTGCCAGCGTACGATAACTTCAGTTCTCCGTAAAGCTCTTTTTTTTTNCGTCCGGGCCCTCAGCCGCGTGGCTTCCCACGGCCTGCGCCCACACAGCTTCTCACCTGGGGGCCTCACAGTGTCTCTCATAGCGGGACACGACCTCGGCTTCGGCGCTCAGTGCGGCCGACGCGGCTCCACCAGCCTAGACAGCCCCGGAAGCAACGCTTCCCCGGGAACGACTTCCGCATCCCGGTCACCTGACGGCCCGAGAGCGACTCTTCCGCTTCCTGTCCGCAGGGCGGTGGGGGCGGGGCTGATCCGCTGCGGTCCCGCCCAGTTGCGGCAACGGTAAATGAAGCTGCAACCGCAACAGCAACCGCAGCCGCAGCCGAACGTGCCACGCGCTGCTGGGCCACGCTGATATCTGAGAAAAGGGCCCTCCGCTCCGCTCCGCGAAATTCCTCGGTCGCTTTGTGTGCACCTCCTTAGGATCTCCGTAGTACGTCCCGTTTCCATTTTTTTTCTCCCAAGTCTTCGAAAATGGAAGATGTTGCTCACCAGCCCGAGGGGCGTCACAGC
>VXAB01009727.1:98737-182587 GCA_013399175.1 Odontophorus gujanensis
GAAACGCTTATTTTTTAAAAAGCTTTTTTTTAAAATGCAGGCACATTAGTTCTTCACCTCTTTTCAAAAGAGTCTCAGATTTAAGATTCTATTTTTCTATACTCCCCACCCCTCCCCTCCCCCTTGCCCCCAACAAAAGGGCAAAAATAGGCCTTTAGGAAATATTTGGCCTCAGTTTAAAGAGAAATCTCTGTAATTCCTGCTTGTCTAAGCTGCCAGGTATCAGCAAGTACCTGGGATGGTTATCCACCAGAGAAACAACCATGGGTGGGCACAGCCTTTCTTCTATGAGTGTTAAATTCTCATAAAAAGCTAAGCTATCAAACATAAGTAAAATATTTTGTTAGTAAAGTCATACATTTAAGAAAAGAAAAAACAGTGCAGCTAATAGAAAGTGCTTCATTTTCATGCTGCAATACTGAAAAACACAGGGTTTGTACTATGTGCTTAAAGTAAAATTATTTCGTGAACTGCCAGCGTACGATAACTTCAGTTCTCCGTAAAGCTCTTTTTTTTTGAAGAAATACCTTTCGTGCCCCACCCCCACCAAGGCAGCACCTCAAAGCACTACAAAGTACCCGCAGCAGGGAACCCTCGCACAAACGTTATGGGTACGGCCGTAAGACCAGAGCGATCCGCGGCCAACGCACACATCATCTCCGCCGAGCAAGGAGCCGGGAGAGCAACAGGCCCAGGAACCGTCTCCCGGCACTGAGGGACCGACGTCCCAACAGAAAGAGATGCAGAAGCCCCGCGAGGCAACCGCCGCGGCGGGAACCGGGAGAAGGGGGGANAATGAAGCTGCAACCGCAACAGCACCCGCAGCCGCAGCCGAACGTGCCACGCGCTGCTGGGCCACGCTGATATCTGAGAAAAGGGCCCTCCGCTCCGCTCCGCGAAATTCCTCGGTCGCTTTGTGTGCACCTCCTTAGGATCTCCGTAGTACGTCCCGTTTCCATTTTTTTTCTCCCAAGTCTTCGAAAATGGAAGATGTTGCTCACCAGCCCGAGGGGCGTCACAGCGAGACGGTCCTATGGACCTCGGAAACAGCAATTTGAACTTGCCTAAAATAGAAAATAGTCAGTGTCAAAAATGGGTATTGTTATAAGTTAGCAATAAAAAGAGAGAAATACTGCTAGTGTGGGAATGTGTGTGCTGCTGAAAAATCCGGAAGGAACTGGGTGTTCTTGGATCCCCCGCAGAGGGAAACAAACGACAAAGCACAATTACTCTTCTGTTACATCTGTAGGTAAAGGAACAACTGGAAAGTCACCGTCGTCAAGGCACTATCTTTGAAAAGATTCACTTGTCACTTGTTTTAATGAGATTGTGATAATGCATAATTGCTTTAAACATTAGTTTCTTTTTATGGCTTGATTTTGAAATTGGTGTATAAGAATAATAATGTCACCACAAGGTTTCCTCAAAGAGTCCTCCTTTTTCTGTGTTTCACCACTACTCTCCATTGCAGTTATTGATACTGTAGACAGTTCCAGGTTGGGACAACCAGAGGCCAACACGTGGTCATACCAAATCATAAGTTTTATGTCTGCTTATTCATGCTCTACACATGCTATGAACAGATACCTGTTACATAACAAGAACCACTCTACGTTCAGACCACTCAATTGACCATGCAACAAGTGTGTACACAAGCTTTCCAAATAAGGACATCGTAGTGTAAAAATAGATCAAAAATTACTTTGAACTGTCTAAACAAACCTGTGGCATTCATGACAGTGTTACTGTGCTAAAATACTATCAAAGTTCATAATTCTACAGCTAGTTCTCTTTCTGTAAGACATTGAGTCTCCAAACAAGAATTTAATACATTTTTGACAGTATTGTAGCTAAGATAGATAACTGATTACTAGGCAGTTTTGGGGAAGATAAACTACTGAAAGTTTGGGACTCCTGCTCTTAAAGGAGAGTTCAAAGAAAACCTCTATTACTGTTAGATGCCATATCATTTTCCCACAGTTGCTAAGATAGCAGCAGTACTTGTGTTTTTGTTTTTTTCTCTAAAAGATACTATTGATCTAAGCAAGGACGGGGTCAATTTAATTTTGATTCAGAAGTTTCTCATTCAGTCTAGTTTTGTTAAAAAGAAAACCTGCCTGAAACATCTTTATGTGTGAAAATCCAGCAAAATAATTGGAGATATCTGGCATAAACAGCAACTGGTATACTTTTCTTAGTCTTTCCCTGCTTAGATTTTTGGAATTTACATGACGAATTTAATGTTAGCTGGACACACAGTCTTGGCTCACGTTATGAAATGGTCTTAAAGAACAAGATGATTATATGTATCTGTAAAGCTATGTGTCTCTGAACTTCATTTACTGACATTTCTGTTACTAACTACCTCTTAGATGGTAGTGTTTCAGTAAGGAGGGAAAGGATGGGAATTTAGGGGATAACCTCTATTACTTCAGAAGGTTACACAGAAGACTTTGTTTCTAGAATCTTTCTGTTAATTCTAGCATAAATAAAGTACAGATACATTTGATTGCTGTTTATTTTATACTTAACTTTGTCTAAAGATCCCGAGCTGAGCGAGGCAGGTGAGACTGCACAGCACAAAGGATAGAACTGAAGAGCTCAGCAAGCCTAAAGAATTGTCAATCTCTTTTTAACCCAGCAGATGGTGCTGAAGGCTAGGCCAACAACGCGTCCACCCCACTCCGAATCCAAACTACCTAGGGAGCCTTGGTTTACCAAAAGCACAGGGGCTGCAGGTGTTTCATCTGTTTCTCTCTTCAGGTTTTTTTTGTTTTTGTTTTTTTTTAAATTATTATTATTATTTCCGTTTGTTTATATTTTATTTTATTTTATCTTTGTTTTATTTTATTTTATCTTTGTTTTGTTTTAAAGAATGTTTGGTCACATATGGTCAGCAGAAAGCCACAGATGGTGTAGTTCCTGTAGTTTTAACTGCACTGTCCCAGAAATTTGTGCTAGTGAGAGTGAAGATAGCATCACCTGTCCACCCTCGACACTGAATTGAACAATCTGAAACTTTTGCTTTTGTCTTTTCTTAAATTATCCACAAGTTAAGTGAAGTGCTGCCTTTTACTACTGGAAAATAGAAACATCTTGTCTGTATGAAAAAAAAAAAGTGTTTTCATGGGGTTACACTTGTGATGTGTGAAATCAAGTACTCGAAACACTACCTTTATGTGATAGTGCTTCCATCTGCTTAGCTTTTTAGAGGAAATACTCATTAAATTCTCTCATTACAGAATCACAGCTTTATATTTGTTGCTTGAAGCTAATAAAAAAAAAAAAAAATTCTTCCCCTCTCCCACTTAATTTTCCCAGAATGGAAGTCTGAATGAAAACTCATAGCTGCTTGGCATAAATTTCTGGACTAAGTTGGACTCCTTGAATCATGAGTTAAGACTTCATGTCCTGTCATGCATTTGCACTAATGTTATTTTACACTGCTGAGAAAGAGTGGATGCTAAAAATTCAGTCACTGTCACTGAATCCATGATAGCTCTATTGTTCAGAAATGCACCAACCAATTTATATCCACATTATCTTACATTACTGCAGAACTTAAAAATCTGAACATTGATACGTCTGTAGGAAATAATTATGAATGTATAAAATATTTATTGTCTGTTCAGAAGAATGAGAATGCCATGTGATAGAGATAGGTATGTTTTACAGTGTAAGAAACAATGACACTCAGCTTTATAGTGCTAACCAAGAATAAGAAAGTACTGAGTTCCACAACACCTTTAAATTTTAAATATATGCATGCTGCAAAATCCCTTGAGCAAAACTGAAATTATGCATTGCAAAGATATAAATTTCATTCTGCTTCTCCCAAAAAGGGAAAGCTGTATGTTGAGAAGACCAACATGTATTGAAAACACTCTGAAGAAGATGCTTGCAAAAAAACAACCAACCAAACAGAAAACTATTTATGATTCAGCTATAGACTTGTCTTTATTGTACTTATAAAATATACATAGCCTGTTATTGAATTGCCTGCTGTTGAAATCTGCAAGGATTTTATTGCTTTTTACTGTCCTGGAGAGGAATAAAGCAGCAGCCTCTGTGTAATTTCATAAGAAGCAAGGACAGTAAATCTAAAATTACTGGATATGGGATCGATGACAAAAAGTCATGCAATGACCAAAATTTAGAAGTTTTGGAATACACAGTGTCTGTATGTCTTCTTCTCATTAGTAGTTTCTATACGTATATATAGAATATATAATTTTTATATCTGCACATATTTCACATTTCATTGTATCACACAGTGAACTATTTTAAACTTTCTATTTACATATTTCTCACGATAAGTATGTTAACCTGTTCCATTATTAAATCAGGGTTTCATTCTATGCACTTTACAGCAGTATCTTCTTTCTTTTGTTTACTTTGAAATTGGATATAGTTGGCTCTTTAATATGATGGGAATTAGTGAGACTTGGCCATTTAACAAGATACTTTCCTTCCCTTTTGTTTACTCTAAACCAAACAAAGAATCAAAGGATAAAATCCTCAAACTGTCCCCAGTGAGTCTAGTAGCCTGGAACTTGAAAACCAGGCTATAATTTTGAAGTAACATGAATAGTTTAGGAACCTTTTGACAAGATGTACAGTATGCTGTTGTTGTCTTTGTTTCTAACCTTAGGTGCCCTCTGAGTCTTTCAAAAATTTCCTGAATATCCAAGAGAAGATTTCTGGACCATTATGGGACTAGTTCTTTGTCACATTCTTTCGTAAGTGAAACAACAGTCAAAGAAAAAGATATATATTTGACCTCCTATCCTCCAAATACTGGAAAGTTCAGCAACACAACACTTTAACAGTTTGAGGAAAAACTTGGAAGAAAAAGTTCATTTTCCATTGTATGGTTTCTGAGTCTGAATCAGGAAAAAATACTCTAGAGTTGATGTTATTACGTATGTTCTATCTGCTCTCATTCTTGGAGGTTCCCAAAGAAATTCACAGGTTAAGCATTTGAAGTAGGTCAGTCCTAAGTTGGTCCCTGAGAACTGGGGATGTATACAATCAAATTGTTAAATTATCAAAATTTCAGGACAGGGAGTGATTAAGAAACAGTAAGCCCACTGAAGGTTTTGAATACAAATCCTCAAGAAATAAAAGACAAAGAAAACAATATGAGGCACAGTTAACAGGAAAAAATAGATCTGCTTAATACAGGACATGTGAGTAAGAGATTGTCTGTACAATGTACACTGCCAGAAAATGACAGCATCTCTCCCTCAATTGCAATGAAGCATGGAATGGCACTGGAGCAAGATTTTCTTGTACCGTTAACTGAAACACCCTCCAGTCATAGTAAGACCTGACCTGTTTGCAAAGGCCATTAGTGTTTGAATTTTACCGAGGAAAAGTATCAAAGAAATCTTACATGGCAGACAGATGCTACTCCATATGATAAAGGAAAGCCTTTCAAGTCTAAATGTTTACAGTCTGAAATATTACAAAATGATCAGATTGATTTAACCAGTGAAACAGAATTTCAATGTACTTCCAGGTCAGCACTTGTTTAGTATTTTGGAATAGGATCAAGCAGACTTTGTGTATTCCTGGGGGATCTGTTGGAGTTGAAGGGAATGCATGGGGCCCGGGCAGATGGACAGTTTTCTTTCAGTGGCTCAAGGCTTTCTCATGGCAACGGGCATGTGCTCTTGTTAAAATGGAGCAGATGAATGAATGTGCTAAAATGCAGTTAAGGGAAGCAGCTCCCTTTCAGTCTGTGTCAGAGCTGTCATTGTCCATGTATAGATTTCACATTATGTGGTGATTGTGAACAGATTTTAGTGGAGCGCTTGGAGTCCAATACTGCCCTTTGGACTGAGTTACTGATGCTGAAAGATTGGCTCCTGAAATGGTTCTGAAAAGCTGAAAACTAGTTCAGTCTTTTGGTGGGCTCCTGTTGTTGCATTATCCTATCACAGGGAAGCTAAGCCAGCTCAGGTGTTCTACAGAATGAGTCTACAAAGCCCTCTCATAAATGATCCCTGTTCTGAATAAGTTTATTTGATATCTAAAAAGAAGAGTGTACCAGAACAACTTGCCAGTCTCATCAGTTTTGCCTTTGTATAAATGAAATTACTGTTGATCTTCCACAGGTGTGCAGGCTGCCTGTGTCACTGCTGAGCTTATCAAGTTTCCCTGAGTTTGGCAGTGAGTCTTGATAAGCAAGGGATGCTCATTACATTCAGTAGTTAAGTTCTTGTGTATGCTCTTCTGTTTACTCAAATAACTGAAGTTGAGCATTACTATATGGTTTCTTTCAGAATTGTGTGTTTTGCTATTCTACCTGTATCAACTTTTATCTCTTTTTGGAGGTAATTTTTTGTGGCTGCATGAGTACACGCAACTTTGTGTGCTGGTTTGCCATAGCAACTAACACAGTTGTGTGTCTATTCAAGTAAGAAAGAAATTTCAGCTATGAATAGTGATGAGAATTTTGTTTAATGTTCTTGTCTTCCCTAAGAAGCTATTGACACGCATCTACAGAAAGAAAAAATGGTATTATTATGAAGTTAGTATTTGCTTTGTTAGGCTGTGAAGTAGATAAAATCTTTCTGGAGAATTTTGATCTAGTTCATTGTCTTGCTTTGGTTTCCATGTCTTTGCAAAGGGCCTTGCAGAAGAATGTTCTGTGGTTATACCTATTCTTCTATAAGGAAGTTGACATGTTTGGGTTTTCTTCACTTTGACTGCTGTAGTTTTTCAGTTGTTGTTTTGTGTTGTTTAGTTTTTTAAATGCACACACACACACACATGAACTAGAAACTTTGGCAATCAAGTTAACAGTATTTTCACGTGTATTAAAATAATAAAAAAAGGAAAATACCATTAGAAGAAATCTATAAAACAAAAAGCATTTTAGCTTTGCTTTAGTTGAGGGGAAACATGCATCTTCATTGTCAAGATGATGTCTTTGGCAAATATATCACTGTCCTTCCCAACACTGGTGGTGACTAGAACTTGTGTCCTGAGAGGCGGCAATGAGAGCTAGCAGGATGGCCAGTGCTGCAATGAGAAACTGAGGATAGATAGACTCCCCCATTCCACCCTGTTCTTATGGCTGTGGTTATTCTTATACAATAATAAAATAAATAAATAAATTCTCTGTCATACATCAAAAAATGATTTTTAGTCCAAGGCAGTTCTTTACACAAAAAGGCTTGTTTTCTGTCTGAGTTTCTTTTGATGTGTTTTTCAAACTGCATGGATACCTATGAGAAGACATTTATCTGGGGGCACTGTGGCCCAAAAGAATGTTAAAAATGATTTTTCATAGCACAATGTATCCTGGTACCATCAAGGCACAGCTTGATGCTGAAAGTCTGCAAGTAAATATGTATTTAGGGATAAACTGACACTGGATTCCTACAAGAATAATTTATCAGGTACTGGGTCTTTAAAGCTCTTAGATACTTGATACCTGCAAAAAATTCAATTAATTCTTGTAAAACAAATCTCATTTTAAGTGTTCAACTGTCTAAATTCCAACACGAGGCTAGGAATGAGAATAGAGCATTGTATTAACACTGACACAGTCTCTTCTCTTTCAGCAACTTTGATGAAAAATGAATTCAGAGGAACACAAATAGAACTTAAAAGTCCAGTCACTATGGGGAGAAATATAACAGCAACTTTTCCTTAGATGCACAGCCCTGAGAGTTACCACTGTTCCAGGGGCTGAAACTCCAGATATGGCACTGGCAGCAAGGGTCAGTCACTGTCTATAACAGTGCATCCTCTGAAACCTCTGCTCTATTTGTAAAAGAACTTATGGGCTTCAGCTGTATGCCCAAGCATGAGTGGCATGGATTTGACTGCTGGTGGTGCTGGGCCAGGACACAGGAAGGTTATCTGAAAGGCTGAACTGCTGCAGAAGCCCAGAGTGAGTGTGACCAGCCATTCAGGCTCTGGTGTTACAACCAGTTATTTATTTGACTTTGGTCCTACAGTGTGAAGTATTCCTTTAAAAATCACTCTGTCTGGAGGCAGGGAGGGGAGGGCAGTTTTACTTTTGTAGCAGATCTTGTACTTAGACCACAAGTAACTGACTTACAAGTACAGAGTTGTTCTGAGCATCTGAGTTCTAAGCAGGGCAGCTTACAGGCACTGCTAACAAATTAACTCAATAGATCACTCTCCCTGTGCTGGAATCAATGACAGTGTTTAAAGGTCTGTTTTTCCAGTAATGAGTTTATAACAAAGCTGCCACTAAATAGTTCAGTGTCACATGTTTTCTCCTTTATTGATTTCAATAAAAATGCTAATTTGCAGATATGCTGGATTGTCATTTTTGGGTGGAGGGTAGTTAATATAATGAGTGGCATCACTGCAGCACAATGTAAACATTAAACCTGTCTCATGCCTAGAAAACAGATTGAGTTCAGCAGTCAGAGGAGAATGGTCCAAATGCACAGCCTAGGTGAGACAAAATATGGTAGCACCTATGATGAATGTTGATTGGACTGTGTGTGAAAAGCACAGCCAAGATGGCCAGAATTTTGATTCTCTTTGGCTCATGAGCACCAGTACATTCCTCCAGACCTTGTTGACATTTGCTATGTTGTGTATGTTGCACCACCACCAGCCTTCAGCATTTGCTAGGGCAACAGCAAGGTGCAGGGATGCCCAACAGCTGCAGTGCAGCAGGAACATGTATTTGGCATTTCTGGAGGTGTCATGATTTTGACCTGTTTCAAAAGACAAAGAATGCCAGATCTGTACACCCTGCTGAGATGCTGGTGCTGAGCATTGGAGGCAGGGCTGGTTCTGTTGGCAGGACTCTGTGCTTGCTCTGTGCAAAGGGATGGAGATTAAAGCACATTAACATCTAGAACTGCTGCTGCTTCTGAGCCAAAACTGCTCTTCTCTGTGCTCTCGGACCCAAGCATCTGTAGCTGGATGAATTGGTCTCTCTGCAGAGAACTGCTTAATCCTCTGAATTAGGAAACAGCCGAGGGCCTCTTTTGCATTTGCATTCTGCTGGCAGTCAAGGGGATTATTTCTTCCTGGGTTCACCTTTCCTTGGGTTTATATCCCAATCTGATCACTGAATCTTCTTATGAGTTTTAGGATTACATATTCTTATGCTTTTCAAACTGACATGGCCAATGCTTATGAAAAGGTTGCAGTAACAGAATTTGATGCAATAACTGCTGCAATAGTTTAACAACATAGAGCGTGCCTAGAATGAGAAAAGTTTTAGTGTCTGACAATGGTATATGGCTCCAAGCCATTTGTGACTGTGAGCTTTTCAAAAAGTCTGGCTTTGGAAATATCAGTCTTATCAGTTCAGGGTAGTATTTCGTGAAAGGTTTTAGCTACTGTAATTCTAGCATTAGTAACAAAACTCCAGTTAAATACCTGAAGTAAACAGACATTCTTAAAGGGATAGTTCTGCCTAAAAATAGCCTTACTTTGGCTTTCTTAAAGGTTCCTTTTTTTTTTCAAAATAAAAATATTAAACAAAAATCTTTAAAAAACAAAACAAAACACAAACCAAACTAAACATAGTCTGGTACTGAAGAAATTCTTTTTAGCTGTGATGTCTTCTAAATACTTGGCTTCATTCAGTGTAATGTAATGGGAGTATGCAGCTGCCTACTAAGGAGTTTGTGGTTAACTTTCTGGGTTTCTCAGTGCCATGAAGAAAGGGGAATCAGTCCCTGCACCAACTACATGAAGATGGCTGCATACAGCTTCAGTCCTCAGGCACACTGCAGTTTGTCTGAAGACTCTGAATGATTTCCACAGGGAAGTCTCAGTTCCAGAGTTAGTGCAGTGTACCTCAAGCATTATTCAGAGTTCTGTTTTGAGGATTACTTATAGACTACCCAGCACTGTGATCTAGATTTTCCAAACAGAAGAACATGCAGTTGAGGTAAATAACTCTATGGGAACATAGCTTTGTTGTGATTTAACAGCAAATCAGGAAATCTCAGTGGGAATGAATACACATAAGGACATACATACATCAGAATTTTAACAATATTTATATGTATACTGTTTATAAAAACATTTGTGGAGAATGGAGACTTAATATGAATCAAGAAAAAATGATGTCTTTTCTCTCTTTTAATATAGAGTTCTTGAGCTTCCTCTGAGCTAAGGCAGTGCAAGCCACTCAGTTTATATGATACAACTATATCTGATTGCCCTATCTTGTAGCTTTTCCAGTATTTTAGCTCATTGTGGCCATAAGATAGTTATGCAATTGCTATATGTTTAGCTTTTGTATCTTGTTTACTCAAGTAAACGCTAAATGCTTGGAAAACAGTACAGATGATGCACATATGTACAAAACATAAGAAATTCACATATATAAAGATGATCAGCATGTGGGCACATACTTTCTCATTTTGCCACGTTTTAGTATCATGTAAGGGGACATAAGTACATAGGTGTGTATTTCCAGCTACACAGTCTAATGGAGAGTTCTTAAGTTTTCATCTCTGCTTATAAATAAAATTGATCAAATTATTGTAGTTTAAGACAGAGAAACACAAAAGCTGGTCAGCTGAATGATATTTGGCACAAAATGAAGAATAAAGCAGATGCTGGCTTCTTTTTCAAATAAGTGCTGTGCTCTGTAGAGCAAAGATCAAGCCAAAGTTCACATTATCAGCTCCTGTACCTCACCTGGGGCTCTGTTATTGATAGGTCTGTCATCCTTCCTAATATTGGATGGGTAATAGCAGCCGATGATTAGGCCACTCTTGAGCTATTAACTACATTTCTTATCCCTTTTTATAAGAGCTTCTTAGTCAGCAGGGAAACAAAGGCTGCCTTCAGTGAACAAGAGCCCAAATTATGGTCCTGCATCCTGCAACCTGAAAGACACAACTGTTACACTTAGAGGAGACTCCGAAGTCAGCAAAGGGGTAGATGTCAAAGGTTACCCAGTGGTGTTATCTGAAATGAGTGGGCTCTTACTACCTCTTGTGCTGACAGAAGCTCACAAAGAAATTACAGAAAATTGCCTGTTTTGTCAACATTTTCTCGGGAGGTTTATAGAAAAAAAAAAAGAAAAGGACTCTAGTTTCAGAGAGTTAAAGGGGCTCCGTCAACCTAGAAGTGACTGACAAGCACTCTATTATTCACCTATGTAAAAAAGTGATATTTTATATCATTTATTTGAGTGATTGTTAAGTGAATGGGTAGTGACATTGACTCAAAGGATAATCCTGGTAATAATTCCAGTACATGTTTGAAGGCAGACTTACACATTTGTCAGCATTGACAATAGATACTCAAAAGGCAGTAGTGGTGAAGATCCAGATCCCAGAACTGACCCAAAACACTGGAAGGGTTCCACATCCTCAGATTTTAGAACAAGATGGATTGGAAACAAGTTGTACAGCAGTGAAAAAACAGGTAGATATCTTCCTAAACCAAACATTTCACCTTGGCTAAAACTAGATGCAAACAAAAGGATTTCTGCTACAGTTAGAAATCATAGTTTTCCTTCATGGCTCTGGTTTTTACTATGTAACATAAATTTTCTGTGTAGAGGCACCAAGTTGGAAATAATTTGCAGTAATGAAACAGCTGGTAAGCTTGAAAAATAACGTTTTTGCTTAATATTGGGTATGATAGTAATGAAGGGATGTACTGTGAAAGAGTCAGATCTAGTATACTCAATGGTGTCTCAATTTCTTTTTCCTCATACCTGTGGTTTGGAGACTGCCCTGCGTAGTTTAACTTCAATGATTCAACTGCTGTAGGGGAATGCAGCTATCTACTGCTCCAACCTCACATATAACACAGAACATGGGACATCCTGAAAAGCATTACACTTCATCTTAGTATGAGCGCATAGTATCTATTACTGTGTCTGATTTTATCAAGAGAATATAATTATTTAATTGTAACATCAGAGAATCTAGTAATATTCTCAATAACCATGAAATCATGTATGTAATTAAGTTGTGCATCATTGCTTGAAGACTGGAATTTTGTTCTTAATTCTCAGCAATTGTAGGTAGTGCAAATTTACCTGCTATGGAGCACTGGGAAATTTCTCTGCAAATATTTATTTTTCTTTTCCTTTTTTCTTCCTTTTTTTTCTTTCTTCCTTATATATATATATATATATATGCATATATACATCCTTTAATATGCTCTAAAAAGCCTTTCTAATGTGAGTTTTCTCTCCTCGTGTTATTAATTTTTTTATTACAGATCTTGTTATTTTCAAGGTTCCCAAAGGACCTATTAACAGCAGACTTTTATGGAAAGAAGCATGGTTAAACTGGTGAAAATAACTGTGCACAAGTTATAAGTAAGTAATATAAGCTGCAGCAAGGATGCTGTGTGTTGGTTTAATTTCCAAAATAGCAACAGTTCAGACATGTAATTGCATTTTTTATTACTTTTTTTTCATAGCTGACTAGTGTAAAATATGTTACCAGTAATATATAACTACTAACAACTTTTAAGTTTCTTATCCAGCATTAGATTTCTTATCCTATTGGAAAGGAATGTCACTCAATGCACCCTTCATACTTATGAGGAAAAACATATTATTTCAGATACATGGTGGATACATATCTCTATTTGTACATTCTTACACCATCAGCATTACCTGAAATCTTTTCTGCAGTAAGAAAGTTAAAGGACTATGAACAATTTATGTCTTTTCACAGCATTAGGTGTATAAATGGAGGTTTTCCACCAAGGGGATTTTATGAAGAGTCAACTTTGCTTGATTTTGAATCTGAATCTTAATATCATGGACAAACAGGTCTCCCAGTCCCTGTCCTTCCTAACATTTGAAAGTAACATTCTGCTTTTCCAGACTTCCTCACCCTGTCAGAACTGCAAAGATCACTTACATCTATGATCTCTATTCATCCTACTGGCTGACCTTTACACCTAAAATGCATGCGTCTTGTCTTCTTTTCACAGTTTATAGCTCCTTATGGCCATATCTCACTCACTATTTGGGGACAAAGCTATCTTCAGTCACTATCCACATTTCCCCATTATTCAAAAAGCTTTTCAAATTAAGATGTTTTCCCCACATTCAAGGCTGTAAGCACCGCAATGATGGCTCATGTCAAGTATTTCATCCACCAGTACCACCAAGTCCTTCTCCACAGTGCTGTTCTATATCCACTCATTGCCTGGACTACATTCATGTTTGAGATTGCCCAAACCTAGATGCAGGACATTGCACTTGGTGTTGCTGAACTGTATGAGGTTTGCATGGTCTCATCTCAAAAACTGTGGCTTAAATGATGCTGTTTGAGCCAATTCAAAGTGTTTTTTTAAGTACATAAAGTTCAGCCAAAAGTTTTAAAATGAGATATCATTGACACAGTATCAGTGTTAGGGGAGAGTAAAATCATCTTTGAACTTTCTGCCAACTGCTAGTCACTTACTGAAGTTTTATAGCATTAGCCTAGTAGTGGCAGTTTTCTCTATCTGTCACATCTTGTTTTATTTGCATCAGAGGGTACAATTATATTCATACAAACTTTAACTTATTTTAAAAGTTGAAAGCAGCCCCTGATTTATGTTCCCCACAAGGCAATTCTTTCTCTCCTGGATGTAATATGTCACAAATGAGTGAGGCTGCAACATTGCTGCTATCACTTTACCTACTCCATGCATGCCTTCAGGATTCTGCAGACACATTAAGCAGTGACAGCAAGCTCTGGCTTCTTCCCCATCCTGTTCAGTGCTCAGATTTAGAGGTTGTCAGTGTCTTCACAGTAGAATTTGAAATGCTGAAACATGTTTCTGAGGACCCAAATATGTCTAGTCTTCTGTGCTCACAGGAAACTCTTCTAGAAGTTCAGCTGGTCCTACAAGGCTGCCTAGTTATTTCCTTTCGTTACCCGAGATGTGAAGGGAATTAACAAGTACAAGGTTTTGTTGATGAGTTTGGGCTGAATCCTAGAGAAACAGCAGTCTGAATGTGGATTTGAGGAAAAGCACTATTTTGATCTCATTTCAAAGTCACTGGTGTGAAGAATTTTGCCTCTAAACTGCTGAATCTTCCTGCACTATCCCTTACTTTCATAGTTCTCCACATCCCATCAAAATGCTGTTAACTGACTAGAAAGATATAGCTTTGGGCTATGAGACTACAGTAAAGATTTATAGCCCGTGATGATTTTCCTTAGGGTCATTCATGCAGGAAGAGTGAAGTGACACTGTCTGCTTTCCATGTATAAGTTCTGACAACTTTACATTAACCCTGCTACTTATTGTCTCTTAAAACACCTTTAAAAATAACTTTCTCAAAACTCTCAGGGACATCAGCAAACTTGAAGTCAGCTTTCAGTGGTTGAGCAAGGACTTGCCTGAGGTTGGCTGGTACGTAAGAAACAGACAGAAAGAAAACAAAATGAATGTCTAGAAAAAGTATGAGCTGAATAATCTGAATGAATTACCCATGCACAAATGATGCATGGATTTATGCTTGAATGATATGAATTATGATATGGATTAGATTTTCACACATTAGTAGAAACTCTAACCTCAGAAACCATTCCAATGCCAGTCTGTGGAAATGCTGGGCTTTCTGACTTTCTGCTTCTTTTTATTTCTCATTGTTATCATAGTATTTGTAACCCAAGCAACTCTCATAGTGTTCAAGTGGAAATGATAATAATGATGGAGTTCAAGACCTGACCGAGATGAAGGGATCATTAGATATTGGTGGCATGGGAATGAAAGGAAGTCCCTTGTTTTGAGGTGTACAGATAAATACACGAGACAAGGAGTTTAAGTGTGGTTGGTGGAGCTTGAGCAAGGATCAAGGATGACAGAGACAAAGTGCTTGAGCCAAAGTCAACTGAAACCTAGATCAATCCAAATAACTTCTTTAAAATATGGGTAAGTATCCAAGTAATTAACTTGGATCTTTGAGAGTGAAACTGGTCTTGCAGCAGAGTTTACAATTGTCTCCCCAGTTTAGAGCTTTAGCCACAGCCAACGTATGTGTAAACGTGTTCACTGGATAGCAGTTAGAACTTTCCCAAGCAGAGAAGAAATAAGGAGACTACTTCCGGCTTGGTTTCAAAGACAGACTCTTACATGCTGTCCTCCTAGAGAGAATCTTCCAAAATCTCAGTAGTATGCATCTCCAAGTAGCATGGCTCGTTGGCTTGACCTATACATCAGGTGCTTCTGCCTTCTTTCTTCCTTATTTGATATTCCTGTTCAGCATTTGAAGGACAGGAATTACCTTGCTTTATGAGTTAGAAACATGCCTAGCACCTGTTTCCTGACACTCCCAGCATTTTGCAGTACAGTGTCACTTCTCTGCCTCTGCTGATATTTATTCTCACAGAAATATATCCACACAAAGCATGTCTACAGCAGCATAAAGTTTAAATTTGATTGGTAACAAAGGAAGCCTCAAAAGGATTAAACTGCAGAGGGTTTGCTAAATATTTTGAAGAACTCGGGAACAGTTGGTAAAAATTACATTATTTACCCTGTGCATCAGCTTTCCCTTCCTTTATTTCCTATTAAACCACAGAATGTGGCAAGTCTGATAAAGATATGATCTTGTCTATGACTGTTTCTGTGCATATACAGAAGTGAACATATGGTTTCTTGTGGGTACACTTAGCAGTCAGTTAAACATTACAAGGAAATTTTGCTGGTTATTGTAGAATGCCATGTGAGTAAACACCCCATCACTAGGCAATGAGTCCACAAGGCCAGGCTGGACATACCTGTGTAATATTTACCTGTCATCATTGCATAAGTGAATGTTGAATGAATAATAGTCCATGTGAGAAGGATGGTCAAAAATAAGCCACGTTTAGCAGTCTGCTTCGATTTTTAGAGAGAGAGCAAGCACAAGATCCACATCAACATACACAATCAAATTTCTGAGCTACTGCTGGCCTTGAATTTTCAAGTATCTTCCCAAGCAAAACTTCCACCTGAAATCCCATTCCTTCTTCCAGATAATTGTTTTCCTAGCAGCATCGCAGACCCTCCATGACCGCAGGGATTTCTGAGGAAATATGGGTCATGGCAAGTTGAAAGATGAGCAGGCCTCCATACTCAGTGCCCAGCTAGAGAGGCTGAGGAATTTACAGCCCTTCCAATGCTCGCACTTTATTCCTCTCTGCTGTTGTTGTTATTGTGCAGTCATGTGAGCCTTCTGTGTTGTGTCAGCCAGAGACCTTGGACACATAGGAAAGTACTTTCCAGTGCCTTGTTCTTTGCTATTATTCTGAATTTCCTATCTCTGATCTTGGGGAATATTTCAGATCCTTTACAGGGTGTACTGATGTCATGAGTTCAAGTGTTGTGACTACAGCAAGCCAGGATTTGTTCCTGTGGGTGGGGGGGCAGAGGTGTGTGCGGCTGCCATCCATCCTAGAGGGAGGTATAAACCAGAGCGGGTTGACTCTGCAGTGTGTGCTTTAGTGCTCACAGTTGACCTCTGGACAAGGAGGGGGAAGGGGACTGACAGCCCTTCATTCTGTGACTCTGTTGTCTTTAGACAATGCTCATTTCTATATTACTCATAAACAAATGTATCTGAAACACCACACTTTATATCCACTTACAATTCTGAATACCTTTCCATTTATCTAAAGCTTGCTGAGGTGAGTTCCTATAAGGGAAGACTTATTTCATTTCCATGAAATGTTTATATTTTCTGGGAAGTTTCTCTCTCACCTCTTTAAATTTTACTGCAGTTGGCGTGCAGCCTGCAGCAGGGTCCTCCCAAGGAAGCTGGTGAGGCAGTGAGGTTCAAGAGGGACTATAAATTTCAAACTCTCTGGGTTAGAATAATTTAAGTGCACTAAGTTCTTAACCTTCAAGGATCAATATGAAGTCCTTTTTTTTCTAGTAGTACTGTAAAATTTGATCTAAGAAAAAACAGCAAAAAACACCATCCTCCTCCACCCCCCCCCCCCNNNNAAAATCCTTTTTTTTTTAGTAAAACTGTAAAATTTTAACAAAAAAAAAACAACAAAAAACACCACCCCCCCCCCCCCCCCCCCCCCCCGAACCTTCAAACCAAAGTAAATAAAGATTGCATGTGAACAGGGGATTGATTCTAAACAATATTTCTGGAGTTTCAAATTATGTTGTCAAAAGGACGTCTGTTTGGGCTGTTCATGAGAATAACCATCACAGGAAGATTTTCTTTACAAAAATATAAAGACCAATGAGCTGATATTCATTCTTGCAAAATGGACATAGTTCTCTTTCTGCAACTGATTTCTTTATTTAAATCCCTGAAGTGATTTGGCCTTTTCAGCAATGATTTTTGGAATGGATTAGAGCTGGTAGATAAATGTCCCTGTGGGTGATGTACAGACCACTTTTCCATATTTCACCCTGTTGCAATTATAATTTCGCGCTAGTTTCCTGAGTGTCTAACATATTATCAAGCATATATATGTAGCCCTTAAATCTTATGCAGCATTTGTATTAAAGAAGGCATTGATTAACCTATTTTCTTTACAGAATATTAATAAATTACCTCGGTGAAACCTGTAGCTATATATTCAGGTATCCATCTTTGTTTTGAGAAAAGTAACTGCCTTCAAATGTGGCATACAGACTTCTAGATTAACTACACAAAAAAAAGTCCTAATCCAGTAGATGATCCCAGGTTGTTTTTTTTTTATCTACCAGTCATGTAGGGTAAATGCATATTAAAATACAAATTTAAATACCATTTTCTTTTTGCCAGGACTCAGGTTAGTATTTCCTGTAATTTTCCTAGTAACATCACAGCTGCTTAAACCAGCATTTAAAATCTTAATTTTGCAGAATATATGAGATCACTGAATGAATGTGGGAAATATAGGACACAGAGGCCAACATTTAACAAGGTAGTGCAGGAGAAGCTGTTCTATAAAAGTTAATTTTTTTGTCCAACCTCTAACTCTACGTGTTGTCTTTAACAATAATTTTCAACTTGAAACAGTTCCATCCTATGACACACCCACAGATTCTAAGAATCACAGTCATCTTTTAGAACTATTGAAGGCAAAGTTTCTTCATGGAACATATTACTGGGCACAACCAATGTCAGCAGTACTGTGGCTGAGCACAATGTCAGTGATGGAATGCAGAGTGCTTGCAGAAGGTACTCACAGCTGCCTCTGGAGGAAGGACACTTCTGGGCAGCCTGATGCATCATGCTCCCAGTTTCCAAAAGAAATAGCAGGGAATGGAAAATCTTTATACATGTTACATTTTTACTAGAAATTAGACACTTCTGTGCACTGAAATTCATTCTTACCTGCTGTCAAACAGTTAGCATGGTCCTAGTTCTGTCTTAAGCAAGATAGTATTCTCCATCTAATTCCCAGACATGGTTTTAAAATTAATCCAAGTTAGGAACCTTTACCACTATGTATTTTCCATGTGGCCAACATTTCTGAGGCCTAATATGAATACCGACTCTGTGCCAGCTGTTCTCATTGCCAGTGTCACTGGTGTTTTGCTGATGTACATGTGGCCTTTCTATGGTCTAGTATAGTTACTCCAGCTCAAATAGGCCCTTGTTTAGTTGATTACATGTCTGGCACCACTAGGAAGCCTTTGAACAACCAAATTTACCTATGAAAATTCCAAGTATTGCTAGAAGTGTTCAAGGACATAAGCCTGACTGGCTTGATGTTTTGCATCAGGAAGGGTACCAGACTGGGAAAGCAATAGAATGCTCTACAATAATTTGATTCAGAATCACAGAATAGTTGAGATTGGAAGGGGACACTGGAGGCCATTTAGTCCAACAGCTGATCAAGCAGGACTCTCAGAGCAGGGTGCCCAGGATCTTGTCCAGGTGGCTTTTGTAGTTTTCCAAGGAAGGAGACTCTACAGTCTCCCTTGGAAGCTTGTCCGATATTCAAGCAGTTCAGCACACCAGCCTCTTTGATGGCTGCTGGATGCTCCCCTGTAAATCTCTGTGAAGATTCTTTATGCCCAGGTATATTTTTGGCTTCTTCAATAGTTTTACTTTTTTAACTGTAAGTTGTGGTTTAAACTTGTTACCTTAAAATTTCACTGTATATGTGCTAGTTGTGATATTTTGAAAAATAATGACTATTAAATCTGTATAACTTCCTTTTACAAAGGAAGATCCGTGGTCTAAAAGTTTTTAACACATTTTTTTTTCATTTCTTTCTCTCTCTTTCATACAGCATAAGGTTAACGTTTTGAGGTAGGGAAGCTGAATCTGCAGACACTGTTGCAGATAGAAATGTATCATGTATTAGATTCAATTTTGTTCACTGTATCTTTCCAGTACTCCACTTACTTTTGTTGACATATGATAAACATCAAGACAGCTTTGTAAAACAGTATCTATAGTGATTTCAAGAACTTTCCAGAGGGCTGTTTTGGAAAATTCAACATTTACAACAGATGGTCACTTAAGTACTTTCCCCAGTCTTCTGATCAGTTACAGGTATATTCAGAAGCACTGCTCCTTCCCCATGTCTTTGTGATAGCTGACCATTTAGGCCCTTTGCTTCCTATCCTTTAATTGACTGAATGAACACCCAAGAGCAATCTTTATCTGCTTTGCTTGTTATGTTTAAACCTTGGAAAACCAAGTTTACTCTCAGAATTATCTGGTCACATATATTCTAGCTAAAGCTGACAGATTTATCTGGTATATCCTTCTGCAACAAAAGAAAACAGAATGATTAGATTAAGCTATTTTCTTGTAGTCTTATTACATGCATTTTCTACCAGTTCAACAGTTGAGAGAAATGATGAATTTAGATTCAGAAATTCTATCTTGACCTATGAATGGACTTTGTGAGGAGCAAAAAATATCATGGATAGAACAGAATTAATGAATCAAGTCATATCATCTTCAGATGACACTGTTCTCTTCTGCCGTTGGTCTGCTGAAACCAGCAGGGACTAGGCACCAGTAGTAAGATTCTCAGCTACCCCTCAGTGTACATGCAGCCACTACCTCCGTGTTTTAGCCACAAAAATCATCCCAAACCTGTTCTAGCTAAGCATGTTCAAGCCTGCCACAGACTTTTCAATAGCTGACTGACAGCATATAGGGGTGAAGGTTCATAAAACTGTAGCCTGCTGTTCTGCAGGAGCATGGCAGGAGCCAAAGCAGAGATCCATGCTAATGTAATTTGTCCTCCCATAGCTTTCAAGATAAGAAGAGAAATGTGGTATTGATTTGCCCAGTAAAAGGGACACCCTCAAACATGCGGAATCCATCTCTGCTTGTCACTCAATGCTGCTCTGCCTTTTGGACAAAGCTGCTTATATGTGTGAAGTTATTAAGCAAAAACATATTTCCAAGTCTGATGATTAAAGCCAGCTTCAGAAAAGCAGGTATTACACCAATTCAAAAAGCAGGCAAAAGCCTAAATAGCACTTAGCAGTAATCTGCAAATCAAGCTGCAGGAACGTACACAGACACCTCAGTCTAAAAATGCGTATTTCTTCTCCTGGACATAAATTCTATGAGATGCTTTAATTAATAACTAATACAAGTTGCTTCTAATTAATATTTTTTCAATCTGATGAAGCTAAGGAACTATGAGATCACGCAACAGAGAAAACATTACAGAATAGAAAGCTGAAGAAAATCACCCGTAGCTGTTCACATGGGAAAAGAGAAGTAGCCATTGGCTCTTGCTTTATGAATACCTAAGTTTTCAGGTGTACCTAGTAAATAATTAAGGATGATAAATGCCAGATGATTAATAGTTTCTCCCAGGGCCTAAGAAGCTCTGCTGATTAAGATCTGAGCAGTGTGGAATGGATATTTGTCCTCTGTTGATATTAAGTAGGATGAGATCTAAAATTGTGTCTGGGTCTGATGCTAAATTAGGTTGTGTGTATAGCAAAATCACATTGTATTTTAGTCATCATTCCTTCTTCTTCTTTCTGCCTGTCTCCATCAAGCCATTTAACAAAGAACTGGAAAGGAAGCAATGTCTCTGTGGACTTATCAGGAAGTTTACACAACAAATACTCAACGCAAAGCTAAGTGAGGAGGCACAGTTGACTGAACAGCCATGGTAGGCTCTGTAGGGAAGTACCTGCAGGTAAGGAGAAACAAGTACTACGTTTGCATGAGAAGAATGAAACAAATAAGAGTATAGTCACTTTGTTCACACAAATTAATTGCAGTGACTAAATCATGGTTTTATGATTTTTGTTATCGGTATTTTACATCATCACATCAAGTAGTGCACTGGAAGTCTCAGATGAGATGTATACAGTTCCCAGAAAACTTTGCTGTTCCTTTTCCATTTTCTGGTTGATGGGAAAGATAAAACTGACTGGAAGTCATGAGGCTCTCTCTTTTTACTCCCTGGCAGATCAGAGTAAGAACATCAATTTTCAGAAACTCTCATTTATTTGATTTCTTAGCTTTAATCCCAATTAACTGGTATTTCTGCTATTACTATATCTCTACTATTACTACTGTAACCAGTAATTTAGTTTTCCTTGTCCATTCATTGCCACCTTTTGTTTGTTTTTTTCTTTCCCTCTTTATTCTCTTTCCTTTTTCTCCCTGACCTTCTTGGTGGGCCTGCTGTCTGCAGCTTAGGCTGGATACTTTATTCTGAAGTTCAAGGAGTGGATACACTGAAAAAGCATCAGAGAAAATTACTGAGGTGTGGGAAGTGTGAAAGTATTCTGATAAAAATTTTAAACTTCTGTCAAAATAGCAGTGTTCTCAGTGCCTCAGCTGCACAGCAGATTTGTCTCATGCTTGGCAGGCTCCTAAGGGTACAGCCTCAGGGCCAAATCTTCTACTGAACTCCATAGCAGTAGAATCTCACTGCAGCTCTTTCAACAGCAGAGAGGACTTCCCTGATATTTTTCAACTGAACGTAGTATCTATAAGAGGCTCAAGAAGAGACTTATTCAGATATTCCTTATTTTCCTTTGCCTCTTGTAGCTGTACTCTCTTGACCGTGCAAGGCAAGTGGTTTTGGCACTTGCTTTAAATGATTATTCAGTTAGGAAAGTAGTGGTACAAATAATTAATTACATATTATGATCATTGTAACTACTGTAAAATAAGATATTTAAATCTTTTTCTTTGTAAAATATATTTTCTAGGGTAGTTAACAACAGTGGTACTTGTAGAGACATTGCTTCCTGTGAATCTTTCTGGAGACTTTCTAGACAAAAGGACACAGAGGAAATATTACTGTGGGAAAGGTTATTCCAAAGCTGAACGTTTTTAACAGTTGACAGGAGGACAAATGTTATTAGATGAGCAAAAGCTTAAATGGTTCTTTTTCCACACAGGTCACCAAATAGAAAAAATTTCCTTCACAGTGGTAAATAATATAAGTTCCATACCAAGATGCAGGGGTTTCTTTCAGGTTAACCCATGCTGTGTGATCAAGAATAACAGAATGAACAGTCAAACAATAAATAATGATAGAATCAAGAAGTATGGAAGCTCTTTTTCCTGTAACAATATATATCTTTTAGTGAAACACACTGATATCACAGATGTAATGCACCAATATGCCCCTGAGGCTGCTCCTCTGATTCCACATTTTATGGACTAGCTCTTTTATTCCAAAAATCAGCAGATGTATGGCTTACTACTGATCCCAGCATGGGATGCATCACAAGCAACTTGTCTATTATAAGTGGCCTGCAATAGAGAGGAAATATTGTTTGTATCCCTCATAGCATTTTTACAGACTAAAAATGATTTAGAGGATTTATTTTTTTTTTCTGGATCCTATGTATTGCTCAATTTGAGGTTTCTGGAATATCAAGAAAACTGAATACCCACAATTCCTTTATTTTTATATGGTGGGGCTGAGGAGGGAACAAATGATGTGTAGTGGAAATACTCGGAAATCTGATCATAGAGTAAGAAATCTAGAAGTTATCCACAGCTGTTCTCTGGGATTTTGACTGGATATTCTTCCTCATATGGAACTTTAAAGGCTTTACTAACCATGTGATTTTTAAAATAATGCCTACATTTCTGTAGAATGAATTTTTAAAGTATCTTTTAAGATTTCTGTTCAAACAAACCTCAGTCTTTATCTTTTTGTTATTATACTTTTGTATTGTTGGGTGTTACAGCACAGTGCACTAAGTAAACACAGAAGCCTTCTTATGTCCTTAGGTGTGACCTATTTACTCTGCATTTGTCATTTCAGATTGCAGTCTCTACTGTCTACTGATTATTTTTGGAGTGCAGTGCTAGATTCTGTCCCAGGTATAAACTGGATTAGTAGAAGTGATGTAGAATTTGTATTTCCGTTTAGCACCTATCAATGTTCCTGAGATAAATCTAGAAAAAATCGTGTGTGTTCACCTATACAGATATACATTATGTGTGTGTGTGTGTGTGCACACATGTAAGTGTGTGTATAAATGCACCAAGTCGCTGAAGAAATGTTTTGAAGAATGTGATCCAAACAAAGGGTAGAAACAATGGAAAGTAGACCAATGAAAAAGAGACTCCAGCTGCCACTGGACCTAGAGCTGGAGCTATTCCTATCTTATTTAACAAATACACGTTGCCCATGGAAATTAACAAATAATAGTTGACTGTGGTTCTGGTGTTAACCATGAGTAGAAAAGCCAATCTCCTATATGCAAGGTCATATTACTTTTTGGTAGGTAACAGTGAATTGGTCATCACAGTTGGACACCACAAGAATAGATAATACACTCTAAGAAGATCTAAGCAGCATTACTTCAGGATCTTACCATTTCAAATATTTTTCATGTTGTTCTATTCACAGGATTCTGCAGCTTAGTCATAACAACGTAAGTCACTTTAATTGGGTTCCTCAGGTTCCCTTCATCATATTGCAGTCCATTTTGTTCCCAGAGCTTACTTACAGCTTAACTTTCTTCATGTTTTTTTAGATGAATATTTCAGGTAAATATTTTGGAACTACTCAAAGCAGAGACTGATTAATTAGGGGGATGCTGAATGAAGGAGGACCCATATATGCATGTGTTTAGTTAAAACACCACCTGCATACATGTCATGTCTCAGTTTCATTTTCATGTGGGAACTCCGATTACCACTACTGAATGACTATTCAGTAATGAGACACCAAAATGTATGGCAGAAAGGAGAGCTACTATTTTCTTTATCTCTTATTTTCCTTTTGCTGGATCCAGCAGCATTCTCTGGCCTACCAACAAAACCAGCTTTGTGCATGGACACACACCAGTCTGGTGGTTTGTTTTAATAATTACTGCATGGAGTTGAGACAAAAAAAAAACGGGGGGAGAGGGACCTGAGGGTTAAGGAAGACATTATGCTGTTGTGTATCTAATGAATGAACATATGCACTCAGCATAACTATATTCAGATTTGATAGAGGACAGGTGTAATGGTAATTGGTAGTTTACACAACTTTGCAGAAAAATTTGGAGCTGTGTTCTGCACTTAATAAGTACTAAGAATGTGAATTTTTAAAGAATGGAGTTGTATTTTTGAAGCTAAATTTCCTGACCTCCATTTCCTCATGGAGAAGTCAAACCATTCTTCTAATCCCTGTATTCCCAGATCACACAACTTGCTTAGAGAGTGCTACCTGTGTCCTAGAGAGTCTGAACTTCTCTTCTTACTTGTTCTTTTTTTCCAAATATGTACTGCAATTTGCACTACAATAATGTTTTAAGGAATTTCATGATGTGGAAGGGAGAAGACTATGGAAGGATTAGCTCCCAAGTTATGGAAGAGTCTGATGTTGGATACCTGAAACCAAACACAACAGGACTGCAGCAGGAAAAGGGAAGGAGAGTTCATTTCTTCTCAGGAATGGAATGACATCTCAGACTAACATTTGGCCAAGAAGCTTTATTATTGTTGGTGTGATTTCAGGGTTATAAGGAAAAGACTCTAAGTGCTGATGGGGAGGACTTGCACTCTTGCTTCATGGTGCTTAGAATATAAAATAATCCCTTGAAAAAGAGCACAATTGGAATCACAGTTGAAAGTGTCAATTTTTCTCCCTGCAAATTCTACAGAGAACCTGCATAAAAGAGGGGAAATAGTCTGTGTGGCCTTGAAACCTTATATAATGTTTCTGTGTTGGGACAATAAAAAATATCCTAACTGTTATTTTGTCTGAGCTCAAGTCTTGAAGGGGACATTGGGCTGAGTAGGAAAAAAGTTCTACGGTTACAGCTCTTATAATTCTGAGAGCTTTCTCCCAAATACCTCCTACTTTCAAGCTCTGTCTCCAAACACTCAAACTGTGGAAGTGATAACCTGCAGACTTGGCAGTGTACATGACATTTTACTAAGGGAGCTTACACAAATATTATCTCAAGTGAAATGAGGGTTTAATTCTATTATCTGTGGCTTTTCTTTCCCTGGGGTCAAAAGTACAGAAAGTGGTCATGTTGTCTTTATAGCCCAAGAAACAAAAGACCTGTTTTTAAACCAAATAATTAGTCATCCAGAACTAATGTCCCACAGCACTAACCACTGAGGGGGCTTTAGAGTGATCTGAACCATTTTGCAGTTCTCCAGGGGAATCACTTCAGAAGTTCTGGAAGAGTGCATTGCAGGGAATTCTCTTGAGGTTGGTGACACTATACTTAAGGAAACAGAGAATTGGAGATCCTACAGGTAATGCCAAGAAACTCTAGGATAACCTTTTCCTTGAAGAGTGCTGTTCCTTGTTTTGCACTGAGTGATTTCATTCCCTGTTGCTTTGTCTGTAGGTTGTACAGGTCATAGGTATATGACTGTACTTGGCACACCCTCAAGGTAGCTTACAGCCTCCTATGCAGAACAAAGGACAGATCTAGGGGGATGCTGATAGAGTTCAAAATATGAATAGTGTGTGGTCTAGCAACCTACAAGACATCTTAAGTTCTGGAACTTTGATCAGATAGTAGCAGTTTGGAAGTAGAAACCTTCCATCCCAGCACCCAGAACTGGGATTGGCATAACTATGCTCTTGGCTTTAACTAATCACTTTTAGAGATTACTGTGCAAAACAGATGAAATTCACAATATTCTCTGCTTTAAACTTGTTATTGACTCAGATTCAAGAATTCTGCAATCTGTGAGAGGCTGGATAACACCAAGAATTTTTAAGTTGCAGGGCTAAAATATTAGTAATGCCCATGCTTGAACCCAGCCTCCTCCACTCTTGCGCTGAAGCTGCAGACTCCAAGTTGGTCACAGTCTAGATAAAAGGACTTGATGATCTCTAGAGGTCCCTTCCAACCCCTTCAATTCTGCAAAAAGTTGTATGAAGCATTTTGAGAGACAGCAAAGTGCAGGAGTACTATGCTTACTACCCACTCTGGTCCAGTGCTGTTTTGTGATTTCTTTGTAGGTAATGAATGCTGTAGGAAGAAATGACAAGCTCTTTCTGGTCTTGATTTTGGCAGTGGACACTGGACATTGTCTGACTTGCTTTTGGAAGAGAGCTTTTGGAAATGCTATGACATGAGGAATTAACTGTGAAGAAAACCTGTTTTAGTAACACACATATCCATTATCCTTTGCTATCATGGAACACTGTGGAAGAGAAGTGCAAGCTTTGTTCTTGAACAGAATGGAAATCTTGAAAGGATTGCCTTTACTCTAGGTTTTATGGATCTAGTAACTTGCTGCAATACATGTTCCAAGCCAACTTCTTAGCACGACACTGATTATTATTGCAATCCTCTGCAATGCAAATTCAATACTTGCATTATACAACAGCCATCAGCTAAAGTGAAACCCACCCATCCACACTTCTTCCCAGAGTACGTGCTGCAATCTGCCAGAGCTGCTGCAGTGCAACAGTAGTTCTCTTTGCTACCGTCCTCTGCTGACATTGATGGTTTAACCTCCAAGCTACGATTTGTATGTGTTTGGGGTTTTCTTTTAGTTTATTCCATTCACTGCCTTCCCTGTGTTCATCTGCATGAATGACTGCATATGATTGGCCAAAAAATTTTACAAGCACTTTACATGCCATAGTGATTGAGACCAACTCAGCTCATACAATTTGTTAAGTTAAAAACTGCAGATCTCTTTCAGAATTTTAGACATTTTCTACTTTCTGAAGTCATCTCATACCTTTTGTTCAGGCTGTTTTTCCCCAGCAATGCATCAGAAGATCTGAATTAATGCAAAATATTTATTCCAATGAAAAAGAGACTCGAAAAAATGTGTTTCATTTACAGAATGTGCTAGAATAAAAAAATACAATGATATCATTATGGTATTAACAAGTGAAGTAGTCCTTCACCTTACAAAATATTATACAGACATTGTTTTTTCAGATGGCACACTGTCCTTTTGGTCTAAATCTATTACTCACATTTTCCACATAACAACTTCCCAAAGATACCTTTGAAAATTTATAAAGACAACATGTGCTTAATACTTTAATATAAGTGGGATTGATTCAATACAGATTGTTCAGAAGCACCAAGTGTCTGTGGATGTATCTTGGGTTGTATCTAAATCTGTGCTTCCGTGCATATTTGTGTGTCTGAAAGCAATTCCAAGCCACATAGTCTGTGAAACAGCACAGTGAGCTTAGTAGAAATACGAACCATGTGAACTGTGATGACGTTAAACCACAGATCTTCCTTTTGTCTGTTTTGATAGCCCTTGATCCTTCAAGGACGTGGAAGTATTTTTTGGTCTAACAACTGGAAAACAAGGCCACTTTCAATCCTGGAAAGGAAAGAATTCTGCTTTAATCCATTCCTCTATACTTTTGTTTTCAGACACTATCTGTCAGTCTAGCTTTTGAAATTAACACAAATACCCATGAGAAATACAGTCCTACTCAAGGCTGCGAATCAAATACATTGCAGCCAATAAATACTTGCCCTTTGACTTCCAAATGATGTGTAATCTCTGAAGCAGGTACAGTAACCTTGGATAATCTGCTCATCAGGTTGGTTTTTTTTAGATTAAAAAAGTGGATGTATTATTTTCCTCTAAATTCCATTGTTCTGTAGTAGTAATAGGAACATAATAGCATCAATACAAAAATTAGCAGATAACTGTCTGCTAAACACCCATTTCAAAGTTAATTTGAAATATTTAAAGTGTCACAACTTACATCTGTTCCCTCCGCAGGTTTACAGCTGAAATATTGGTCAGAAGAGAAATGATGGAGTGTCACTACAAATCCTGGATCAGGGCTCTTTTTTCTCCCTCACTTGAATACTATAGTTTCTGAGAAATTGTTTAATTTAACATACAATTTGCATAAAATCCTCTTTGCTTTATTTTCTTTCTTAAGATAGATATGCACAGAGTCTGAGGGTTGCATATACAAGTATATGAAGTACCCTAATAAAACTTACTGATATGATATTCCATGTTAATAACTGACATTACAAACTCCAAAAACATTTCAAAACTTTCTCTGTTATCTGCAGTTTCCCGCAGAAAGGAAAAACCAAGGGTTCTAACTCACCATTAGGTGGTGCCCATGTCTTTCATTTAAAAAATAAAAAAATAATTTTAAAATGTACACTAGAATCTACTATCCTTATCTTCATTTTGCATGCCTGCTGAGTAGAAAGCTGTGGTATTTGAGTGGAATGAGAGAACAAAACAAGTGTCATTTCCCTTTTCGGAAGTGAGATCCCATCGTATACGGACTTGAGGAAGCCAGCATTACAAATTGGTGCTTTCTTCACTTAGCAGTTTGTTGAAGACAGTTACCTGTGGGAATGGGCAGCGTCTGTGTCCCTTGAACCTTCTTAGTCAGCAGGTCCAGTGGCTTTTGCACTGGCTCTGTAGAGGGAACAGAGAAGGGAGGGGGAGCGTCTAGTCTTTGTGTGAATGCACGGAGCACTGCTGTAGGTGGTATAAGTTGTGGTAGTCTAAGGATCAAAAAGACCAGAGGAGTGTGGCTTGCATCCAGCCACTGTAGAAGAATGATGGGATACAGCGCTTACTTAAGTCGTGCTGGAAATGCATCATTTTAGTCCTCTCAAGCTCTGGTAAAGCTGATGTTTGCAAATATCTGTGTAAAGGAGATGGAAGATTTACCCTCTCTGAGATGTCATTACTTTTATCATTTTACCTGACCCTGACCTGTATTTTAACTTCTGGGCTTGACCATAGACCTGCCTCACCACCTCAGACTTACCTGATAGTCTGGACTCTCAGCTGACAGTGGCTGCCACCTCTGACCTGTCCTGCTTCCTTGCCTCATGTGGGTCCTAATGGATCCATGCCTGACAGGAAATCTCAGTGCTAGCTGTGCCATCATGCTCAGCTATGTCACTGTGAGAGCAACTGGCCTTTGCCTCCATTCACACTTGCCACTTTTCCAATCTGTGTTGTGTTGTCTCCAAAATATGCATGCTTTGTACTTCACTGCTGATATTCATTCCATCTCCTAAGTCTGTAGGGCTATTTTTAAACAAGCTCTCCTTCACTTCCTGAAACTAAATTTGATATTTCTACGTGGCACTTTCTCCTTTTATTTGGGAGATTCTTGGTGATCCTAATGCAGCTTTTTGCTTCAGGAAGTTTGCTGTGCCTATATGATGGTGAGTGGATGACTGTGCCCCAGTAGCCCACTAAGGCAGCTCCTTTGTTCCTTGACCAATGTGGAAACAATCCTAAGAAATGTGGTTTGCACCTGCTTGCTCTCTTGCATGTTGTATTTGGAGATGAACTTTTAGACTGTGCCAAACATTCAAAAAAACAAAACAAAACAAACAAAAGAAAAACCCTGAACAAAAGCTCTAGTCACTGGTGTAGGATCTACTTCCTTGAACTCTTTCCAAAATCGCTAGCTGCATGTTACTTCATCTGCAGGTGAACAAGAACATTCTCTGAGGCAACAACATGCTCTGAAGACAGAAGTTGCGCTGTTATTGCATGTCCTTACCAGGAGGATGTGAATCCACCCTGAGGCTGAGTGAGAAGAGGAAGGTCCTGGGACAGGAGAACTCTGTGAGTGTAATGTCAGTGTGACTCTCAGCATTTCAGCTTCAGATCTAACTGAAGCCTGAGTAGACTTCCTTGCTGTAAATAGGGAAAGATACAATTCAAGAGTTATTTTCTTTTCTTGGAAAAAATGAAGATGCAGGGAATGTCTGAAAAGAAAACAGGCAATTTTTTGATACACACAGTACAATTAACATCAGGATGGCGTTCCTTTCAAGTTAATTGTTTTGTTTTGTTAAGAGTAATTGCCATCAAAGCAAATTCTGAGTTTTGTAAGCAAAAGTTGCTCCTACCTTTTGTGAAGATGGCATTTATTTCTCCTCTTTGTAACTTCATTATTAACTTTTCTTCCTCATTAATATTTCCTTGGTGTGTGTGAAAAACTCAGCATGTACAGATTGTTTTTCCATCCTTATTTCATCTTGTGCTGTAGGTACATTGTGGGGTTATTTAAACAGACACTGATTTGTACTTTATCAGCTGTTGTGACTCAGACAAGGAGGAGAGGCTTACAAAGGTGAATGCTGGTGGTACCTCTCCTACCTTTCGGCCTGAAGAGAAATTTGAGGGTATACATGTTAGCTCTGAGTATCTCACCTAGACTTTGCATCTAGAGTTTTTCATGAAACATTGCTTCAGTATTTGGTTATAATAATCTAACCTATGGCTGTCATACCAAGTGCATGTACTGGTACATAGAATTTCCTTCCAGAATGACATGGAAGTTTGCACCCATAGATCAACCTTGCCTACTCTCAAAGCTTTCATCCTTTCACAATTCAGAGGGTTGGTACAAGCTGCAGAGGCTCTGACTTATGAACCACCATATCTTGGTAGCTTGAAAGTGCAGGAATTGAGAAGAGTTTCTGTCAGTGGTGTACCTAGGGCCTCAGGGTCCCAGGAAAGATGGCCTGCCTACATCCGCTGTGTACTCAGGAGTTTTGGTAAGATGATCCCATGAGATATGTAGAAAGTGACAGAATAGGAGCAAATCCACCTCCTGTGGAATTTTTAAGCATTCAGACATAATATATTGAAATGTAAAATGCATTCAAATTAGAAACTAGGTGTGACAGTGTTAGTGGCTTACCACAGCTGGAATTCAGTGCTGAGCAAGGGAACCCAGCAAAGATTTGCTCTAATTTAAATCAGATGGCCTGCCAGAACATGCCTGCTAAACTGGGAAGGCTTTTTGCTGGTGTGGTAAGGGGTAGTGTACACCACAACGGCAGCTCAGGTTGGCAACCAGCTCCCTCACTACAGTGAGATGAATTGAATAGGCAGGTCATCCCAGTAAATGAGAGACTGATCTCAGCAAGTTAACCTAGTCCCTTAATTGTATATAAATAAATAGAAGAAGTACAATACCTTCTCATTTTACAGAAAAAAAAATAAATTAAGCTCTCCAGGAGCAGAGTTGGAGAGGGCTGGTGGGGCAGCAAAGGAGTTGCCCACTTCAGTAGCTCTTGGCTGTGCTGTAGTAGGTCCAGAATTTGCTGCCTTCCAGCAAAGAGGAATGGGAGAAATCAGTGGTAGTTACTCTTCAGCATTAGTGTTTTTTCAGGAAGGTATCTTCAAACAGTTAATTAAAGGTCAGATCAGGGCACCCACCTGTTTTTCTTCATCATGGGATTCTGAGTATTTTCCAAGACATGTCCCCAAACCCCTTTCCTTCATTGGCCATGGTAACTCAGGTGTTGAGCCCTTTTCTCCTCACTGTTTGTGATGACTGGAATCTGGCAGGAAGGTCAAGCGAATATGACTGAATTTTTGTGATGCTCTGCAGGGACTGATGCCACTTGGCCCTTTGGACCTGTATCCAGACTTGGACCCAGTTGCCAAAATGGTGCATAGACATAACCTGTGTCTGTGCAGAGGCACCTCTACCTGCCCTGCCAGAGCTGCAGATCATGGTGCTTTTGAGCTCTCACAAATACTTTTCCCAATTCTGAAACTTGTTGAACACGCAGAACATGATTTCCATATAAGAATGTAAAATCCTACTTTGAATTACCTTAAGGCAGATGGAAAGCTCTTCAGCATAATTCGCTGTTTTGTAACTGATATGATGCGTATGAGTTCACACCAATTTCTGTTTTGCCAGATTCTATGTAAAAATATTACAATTGGACAGTGCTAGGCTTGGCATGGCCTGGATCTGGGAGTTTTCAGCAAGGAAAAGCTTTCTGGGTCTTTTTCTTTGTTTAATTGCAGAAATATAAAGTCATTTTCAGCAGTCTTTCACTGTGTGGTTCAGAGATTTTTTGTTGTTGTTTTTGTTCTTTCTCTTTGATTTTCATGGCTGTGCATGTTTTCCACGGAGGACTCTTCTGTATCATGTGTTGCCTGGAATCAAAGTTGTTTTCAAAGCACTCCCTACACAGCTACTGAACACAAACTGTGAGGCAACACAGCAGGAGCTGTGCGGTGACCTGGAATCAAAGGGAGAAGTTACTCCGCTGGACCAAGTGCCAAACAATCTTGTTTTAACTTAAGAATGTCAAAATAACGTGGAATAAAATATGTAAGGAATGATCTCCCATTGCTGATGGAGTGGGGGAGGAATTCCTACATGCCGTCCTGCAGAGATCTGTCAGGACTGACTCCTGCTATAGGAAACCCAGGAAGAAAAAGGAAGGAGAGAGGAGAAAGGGAGAGGAGGAATCAGATGTAAGGGTGCTGATCTACATATAAAAATGCTGGTGCTGATGGAGTACAACTGCAGAGAACTATTTCTGAAGGGAGTAGCCCAATCCTGTGTCATGGAACCTGGTGTTTCAGCGTTAGGAAGGATAATGGTTTAGTGGCTGCTGGCAGTTATCTCCCCTGCTGAAGTGGGTGAGGATGGACTTTCTGACTGTATTTTGAATGCTTGAAAGTGCAGCTTTTTGCCTGTTCACAGACACTTGCAGGTGAAGCAGGCAGAGTATTGACGCCAGCTGGCTCTATGCCTTTATGTCTATACCATACTAACAGCCGACGATTCACGATCACAACCCAATCCAATTGCCAGAGGCTACAGCAGTTACAGTCAGGTGTCATCTGGGCAGCTTGTCCCTGTTGCTATCTCCTACAAGTGTTAAGTGCAGCAAACAGGAGGTTGGGCCACATTTCTTATGGCATCTAAAAAGAGATGAAATTCAACCCGAATTTCCTAGGAGAGACCATCAGATGCACGTATCATCATCTCAGAGTGGGGATCCCTGTGCCTCCCTTGTTTGCCACCAAGCAAGATAGGTATCACCTTCAGGCCCAGCAGCTGTGCAAAACATGAGTACAGTGCACTGCCAGGAAGGGCTGCTCTTGCGTGTGGCATCTGGCTGGTTGACAAGGCACCGCTGGACAGTGGCAGGGCTGCTTCTACTTACTCCTCATGGATTTTGGGATGTTTGCAATAATTACAGTGACAATAATAAACATAGTACAGAACAAGGACTGTGAAGTTTCACATTAAAAGCCACCTCAAAAACATGTTCCAAAACGAAAAGATTTTGCATTCACTGTTGACTGTCTTGAATTTCAGATACCACAGAGTAAACCCGTAAAATCTGTTTTGTATCCGTCCACCTAATGGATGAGGCTGAGGTACTGCTAAAGTAGGTTAAGGCACAGTACAGAGGAGCAGCTACAGTTTGTGTTTGCAAATATGTGAAGGTCGCCATTCTGCTAAGACTTTAATATGAAAGTTGCTGTTAACAGAGATATTTCAATGAGGAGAAAAGTCAGACTTGGGGCAAACCACATGGATTTGGAGATTTCTGCAGCCCTATCTATCCCTAGGCAGTTCTGTTTGGCCTGGATTTTGCTTCGAATTACAAATAAAAGGTTTAGGGCCAAGAATTTTAAAGAAACCAGCAGTGTTAGCTGTAAGCATTATGACTTAAGTGGGTGGAATCTGAACCCTTAAGGTTGTTAGTACAAATGTATTCCTTTGTGGATTACTGTAAGAAGCTGTTGTGAGATAGACCTGTTTATAGAGTAGTACTGCCACAGCAGACAGCTTGCTATTTGATTCTGACACCTCTGCAATTCAATCTTATGCTCCCTCTCTGCGTTTTTTTTGTTTTATGCTCTCTCACGCAGAACAAAATAGATGCAATATTAAGACTTTTTAATGGCTTCCTTGTTGGGTCAGTTAGGCAGAGAATGAAGTAATTTGTAATGGGATTGCATTATCTGCTATTGCTGAGAGGTGTTGTGGGACACATACTTACTTCTGAGGGGTTGCTAATTCTTGCTAATTGTTTGTAGCTCATGCCCCAGCTGAAGTAAGCAATGGAATAATCATTGCAGTGTTTTTTGTCTTCTTCTCAGGATTCTAAAACACGCCTAGAAAAAGAACGATGCACTTTTACAGTAAAGGAGAATTTTAAATGAGAGAATAGCAACTTAAGAGAAATACAGAGTGAGAAATTATTTTGAACCCCCTGATAGTGCTTTGACACGATTGCTGAGCTTGGTTGGACAAATGGGCTCTACTACTCTCTGCAGATTTTTCTAAAGATGCTGAGAACTGCCCTGACATGGGGGTAGTAAAAGAAACTCATCTGACTAGATTTCATATACAGCTCCACAAAATGTCCACATGTACTTGGGAGCTACACATGTATGTGTGAAATGGGAAAAATCTGACCAGTGTCTCTACCCACAATGCAATAAACCTCTCCCACTAGCAAAGCACAAGACTTTCATGCTTTAATAGCTAATTACTGACAGGAGATTCATTCAGCACTATTGATAACATATCGCTACCTTCACTTGATACTTGTCGTGAAAATATCACACCTGACTTGGAAAGGGGTTTCACCACATCCACTGAAACAAGGGAGTTGTGAAGTATCCCCATGATAAAGAGGCTTTGATATCAGAACCTAAACTAAACATTTTCATTTTGTGTCTGGTTTCTTTAGTTAATATGAGGTCTCTAGAGAGTAATTTGCAGCAAATACTTATTTGACAAATTTATTCTCGTTTTCTGTCTGTGAAATACCATGTATATATCAATTTTTTTAAAAAGAATAACTGTAATTCTTGTCTACTTTTTGCACTAATGGTTATTGGTACTCAGAATTCAAGCTACGTTGCTTATTAGAGTGTGGTCAGACAACTTCTGTGGTGTTTTTATTTATTTATTTTTCTCACAGAAACCAAGTTAAGAAATCTGATGCAAAGACTTACAGCATTAAGAACGTGGAAGTTCACTTGTGTGTAGTTTGGAGTTCCTTTATCAGAAATATTTTAGTTGTTAAACTGTTCATTACATGCGAACACATGCTTATGGCACACAGACTTAGAAGATGGAAGAATGGCTTTGGAATGGGTTCATTGCCTCCCTCAGCACGAGAGCTGTCAGCAGCCCTGCAGTTCTGCACTGCATGGTGAACCATGTCAGGCTTGTGAGGATAGTGGTGTCTGCAATATTCCTCCTGATAAAACCTGGTTCAGTGCTAACCGATCTTGGAGTGCTCAGAACTTGTTAGCTGCCAGCCAACTCCAGATGCTAGTGCAAAATGCTGGCCTGCCACACTCATGTTGTGAGGACGCTCACACCCTCTGCTTCTTAACACTGATATACTCTGTGCCCCACCATGTAACATCCTTCACACACCTGACTGAGGATGACACTTGAATGTGATGAGATTACAGCATGATCTGGACAAGATGTCACCAGACGCAGCCCTGTGTCTGATGATGAGGCATTTCCTAACTACCTCCTTCTTATGGTGGGAAGGTCTCTGCTCATACTGTGGTCCCAGGCAAAATCTCATTATATGTGAAGGAAGTGTCTCGACAACAGAGCTGAAAATGCAGTTTAAAATATTCTTATTTTTGTGTCTGCATTTTGGAAAAGTAGTGTTGATGCTCCAAAAACTTGTCTAAACAATCTTTTCATGAAGGCTGTGCCTCCAGTGACTAGCCATATATGTTAAAACATTTTTTTTGGACAGATATATATTCAAATAATGTCTAACTTGTTTAAACTGAAAATGGAACCAAGAAATATGTAGCATAATTTCTGCGCCTACTTCTACAAATACAGTCCATATGACAAGATAATTCCTATGGCAGCACTTCTAACAATAACCAGGTTATTCCTATCCTGGTTAACATATCTTTCTTTGAAATAATTGAGTACCTGAAATTCTTCCTCCAGTGCTTTTTCCTCCTTAAGCAACAGCCCAAAGAATACGAAAGATAAGCCACTTTATTCACTTTTGACACCAATTATTGACAGTTCTTCTTTTCAGTGTGTCACACAATGAATATAAGAATGAAAAAAGCTGTAGACCACTTCTGAGCCACACAAACTAAGAGAAGTTTTTCAGCTTCAGAATGGAGGAGATTCTCCTCAAAGGAAACTTTTTTGTGCAAAAGAAAAGTATTGATAGAAAAGAAAAATATGCAAAGACTATGTCTGATGACCCAGTGTGAGGACCTACATTGGGAGAAGAATAGAAATAGCCGGAGTTTCAGCAAATCAGTTTAATTTACTTTTGTGCGTAACTTCTCTTTCATTGGTCTGGGATCCCTGCTAGCTGCTTATATAACCACAGCCAATGCTTGTGGCAGACTCCTTGACCGCCTTCGTTGGTCTCAAGTATCCTCTGTAACTTCACCTTTATTCTGCTTAATAATGCAGCCCATTGTCTACACTTCCCCTCAAGACATTTCAAGCAGTTCTTAGTGTCAGCTGTAATTCTGTCAGTAACTCAATCCAGGATGGGCTGTCACTGTTTAGCAATGCTCTTGAACTCTGCAGCATCTTGGAAGCAGTTGCTAAATTAATGTAAACAATGCCCTTGGGATAATAGATGATACTGCTTTTGTATTTTTTTATCTGTAAATAAAATAGGGCTTGTTTCCACTGGGAATGCAAGTGGCCTGGTAATGAGATCCTGGACTGGGCTGGCTTCAAAGTTCACATTTGTTTATCAGAGGAGAGTCAGTCCTGAATATAAACCTGATCAAAATCCCACACTTAGAAAGAGCAGCCCATGGGATAAAACACTGGAATAAAAACATTTTCTTTTCTTGAGTTTGATCAATAGAAGATTTCAAGAAAAACAGAGTGTTTGCAGGGATGCCAGCACTTCTGTGTCAGAGGATGAGCATTTATTCCTGGACCAATATTCCAAGTCAATGGATTTAATAGCTTGGATCATCAGCTACAGGAGAACTATTCTCCTGGCAGCTTTCTGTGCAGAGAAGAGTGACTTCTTCCTCGCTAGTCCCACTAGGAAGGAATGAGTTGTACCCAGGCAGCATAACTGAGACTGACGAGGTGCAGACCACTGGAAACTGGAGTGAGTCTTGCACTGCTCTGGCATGTCACTCAGCTCTCACATAAATGGGAAGTGAAGGAGAAGCATATGAGCATGGGAAGCAGATATCGTCTTCCTTCTACCTCATGCTGCCAATATGCAGCCAGTTCTCACACGTTCTAAGGGACAGCTACCCTGCTGCTGTAGATACATAACTACAGGTACTGTAAATGTGGCAACCTGGGTAACTGTGTAGCACAATAATAACTTGATACCAAGATAAAGGATATGTATGTCCCAATGATGAAATCAAGCTTATTGTTATTGCTCTGTATTAAGACAGTAATACCTTTGAAGGAGATGTATCTTCCCTTAACCTGAGAGAGCGTACATTAATCCCATAGGTTTTAGAGAATTTCTATGTAGCATCTCAGTATTATCTAAGGGTAGAATTTACCCTGCTGTGTCTGAATCACTCAGAAGTCAAAACTGATAATTTCTGCAACTTAAATTACCTGCATTTCTGTATTAGATTTTGTTAATTGTAAATAGTTTGACTGTCTCACATTGGATTTTTTAATATGACCATAAGACAGGTTTGGAGTATTGCGGCACATCAGAACAAGTACTCAGATTCCCAAAGGAAAAAAAAAAAAAAAAACCCTCTAAAATCACACAAGCTTTTTAATGTTTCCTTGAGGTCTTCTTCATCAAGTGTAAACCACAGCCCTCAGGAAACGTGGTATCCTCAAAAGAAAAGTAGACTGGGATGGAAAAGAAAGAGCTTTCTTTGAACTGAGAAAGGCTTCCCTTGGTGGAGTGGGCAATTTCCATTCCATCAGGACCATTTGTCCTCTTGTAAAACCAGTCCAACGCTGTATTGATTGGAACCAATCTATAAATTACTACTACTTAATTCCGTGAGATGCTGGGAAGACTAAATCTTGCACTATAGATGAGACAAAATTTTATGGGCTCTGAAACCCACTATCCCTTCTGTGTTTTGTTCTTATGACCTGGGATATGGTATGTGAGAGACATTGACAGAGACCACGTGCAACTGCGGGCCTCATGACAACAAAATTTAATGTTTATTTCTGCCTGCTTGCTTACATATGCTTAGTGGAGATCATGACCCCAAGGTTTTTTTTCCAACCCTTCCCTTTGGTTAAGAAAATACTGAAAATTGAGGATTCAGATGGGTATCTTGTACTTCACACTTCTTTTAGAAATTAATATAGTTTCTGTATTCTCTATCAGCACTACTGAGGCAGTCAAAAGCTGTCAGACAAAGCCGTTATTTGCTCTAAGGAAGAAGGAGCACATGGTTCACAATTTTTGATATAGTCTTATGTCTCTCTTCCCTTTTACTAAGAAAACAGACATGGAGTTATAATTGTAAAACAAATACTTGTCTAAAATGTCTCCATTCTCTCTGAAATTTATTCTGCAACTCCTTAGTGTGACATCTGGAAACATTCCATGTTAAATGGATAACAAGTTGCAAAGGTTCTTGTAATTCTTTTTTGAAAGAATTTTTCTTAAATTCTTTCAAATATTTTCTGTTTTGGGGGTACAGAAAGCTGTTCCTGCTGGGAGAGTTGGATGGAACAATAAAAAAGGCCTTATCTTTGGGGAAAGCACGAGTGTTAGGGTAATCCTGAAATCTCTTTCATGAAACCCATTTTTCAAATGCTGGAAAACATGATGCTTAACAATATGCTGTACAGTGCAATCAGACTTACAGAAAGCAGATTTAGAAGTTTTTTATAACTTCCTGAGAAAATGCTCTCCCCTTAAGTAAGTTTTTACAAGTGTCTTGGATAGAATTTTTAGGTTTTTTCAAGGTTCTTGAGATTGTTAATAATACAGCACAGGACCTTGGGGAATGAGTAAGATGATCTAACAGGTTGTTTCCGTCTCTTATTTCTGTGTCTCTTTGATTTAAGGATTTTCTGCATTTATTGTTTGCTGCTTCTCTTGGCCACTTTGTATACTGCCTAGTGATTTTACCAATCACAGGTAATGGCAGAGGCTACTTGAAGCACCATGTTGCCATAGAAACACAATAGCATCTAGTTGGGTCTAACCTCTCTCTCTCCCATTTCAGCCCCCATGGGAAGAAGAAATTCATGCCTTAAAAATTAATCAATTTGATGTAAACTTTTTCTTTTGGTTGCCTGGGTTTCCTGCTGGATATTCTCATGCTGATTTAATTATTTACACTACTAATAAAATATTAGAATTACAGCAACTAACTCCTAACACCAATAACCCAGTAGTTACCAGAGCCATCATTACTCCTTGTATTACCCCTATTATTAATTTTTTGTTTGTTCACTTGGAAGACTAATGATCTTATTTCAGTCACCTAGTTATGTAGCTAAGGAGGGAAACTTGCAGCATAGTATGGGAGATATGAAGCCAGAGAAACCTGAGCAAAGCCTTCAGTGACAGAGAAGCTCATGAATCCTGCACAGGAATGTGCCTCAGCCAGGGGCCCATGCCTACTTGACTCTATTACACTGAATCACATTTCTTGCTTTTGTAGATGCTAGTCATAATTGCTTCCCAGCCCCCTGCAACCTTGGTTTAACACACAGTACTATGGCCTGGTCTTTGGAGGGGATATTTTTCCCCTTATTACTAATGGTTTTTGGAAACTTGTTCCTTCTCTGGGCAACTGCTCACTTCACCAAGGACTGCAGTCTGTCACAGGCCCTTCACAAGCTCCTTGACATGTTTCAATGATCACTTTAGCCTGCATTGTTCTGTTATTTTATTCACTTAATCCCATTTAAGTATGGTAACATCTACATGACATGAGTGAAGGAAAGGATATTTATAATATAAGAGCTTGGGAGTGCTGTTCTAATGGCACTGGTCTCAAGCAACATGACTTTATAATTTAGTACTTAAAGAAGTGTAATTTCAGGTAATCTAATAAGTAGCAGCTTCAGGGAATCCATGGGAATCAGAATTTTCTTTTACGTTCAGTCCTTGCGAGTGGTGATTGAATAATTTTACTGATTCTGCACATCTTAGTGAGCACATACTCTGGAATTAAAGAGCAGGCTGGTGTTGTGATACCTCAGGACAAGGTGGGAAAAAAAACAACAGCAAACCATACAGCCATTGTTTTAAATTTCTATTACGGGTTACAATGAAAAAACTCTGCTTGATGGATCATTATGATATGAGCAGATAGATACAGGCCCGTGGCAGCTTGTGTACTAACAAAGGTAGGACATCAGAGTTGCTAGCATCTACTAGTTGCCCTTATACCGTAAGTGCTGCTGCCTGGGAAAGCTGAAGGAAAAAAAAATTCAGCGTTTGCAATATGATGTTTTCTGTCAGGAAAAAACGGTATCTCAACTCACACAGAGATGACATTAAACCTTCCAATCCCTCTTGTGTCTTGGTCTATGGGAATAGGAAGTCTTTAGGAATTTTACATGAGTTGACTTTTAAAGAACTTGATTTAACTCCAGACCAGTAGTTCCTTGCAGTGAGAACACTGTCAAACATATATCTGGTTAAATAGAATCTATTCAGGGAAGAATATCCCTCTAATAATCATTTAGGCTGCAAAAGCATAGTCTTGCCAAGGCTGGATTAGGAAATTACAGATGTGACTCTTGGGCCCCTGTCTCCTGTGCTCCCATGATAAGATCAGGCTGTAGCCTTTCCATTAAAAATAAAAATAAAAATCTCTAAAGGAGACAGTTTTTGAATATAAATAGAACATAATCAGCTGCCTCAAAGTGTAGAAAGAGCTGCCTGTGTTGTAGGTGAATCTTAAGCAATAACTTTGACGTAGCAAGGATGTCTGATACATTTCCAATAAGTGCTATGTTGAAGGCTAACTGTTGAAGACCAGCATCTCTAGGATGAAGTTGTGCATAGCCACTGGGAAGAGTGCTGATGGCTTGCTCATGATCAGAAAATTGCTGATGGCATGGTCATGATCTTGAGCAGTTGCCTTCTTAGTGGGAGTGCTGCACCCAGTAATTGCACAGAGCTTGGGGTGCTACCGTGGTATGTCAGTGTCGAGCATTGCTGACTGTCTGATTTATGTAACAGAAATCTATGTTTTTCTTCTGTAAACAGCAACAACATTGATTTCCTTGGTCTTGTTAAATCGAGCCTAGCTCTGTAAAATTTGTATGTAGTTCTTCTGGAATTTGCAGTTCATCTGCCTGCTCTGTATCTTTACATCCTTTTTTAAAGTTCGTGCTACTTTGCTCTTCCCTTCCTTTTCCTGACTAATGTGTTTGTGATCTGCACCATCCTATGTAACAACTCAGAGGGGAGGAACTCTCTCCACTCTCTCTCCATAAACTGCTAAACCTTTTCCGGAGACTTCATAAGCACACAAAGTACATTTCATACTTTCCAGGTAGTGTGCATGAAAATTCTGCTATGTAAACACTGTAAAGTAGGTTTTGAGAAAATGTTAGTCACCATTATGCAGTTCTGAAAACAAAACCACAATTAAAATACGAGTACACTTTGTTTTATTGGCTGTGACTGCAAACACTTTGTACACAAAGGAAATCTTTGAAAACCGACCAGCCTACAATTGTAGGCATTTTACTCTTACAAGGTAATTTGTCTAGTAATCTCCGTGTTAACATTTTTCATCGGCTATACACAGCTGATGCAATGGACGGTGTTTCTGATATCGCACCTAAAAATTCACATAAGTGGTGGTGGTGTTATTTCCCCCATTTTTTACTGTTTATTTTTATTTGTTTTGTTTATTTTGACCAAAGTCAAATCTCCATTTAGTAAACAACCTTACCTGCTCTTCTTTTGTCTTTGCTGTTAAATACAGCGAAGATGGTATTTTCCTGCACTGTCTTCTCGCTTCAAAGTTGTCAAAGTTAAGTAGGATCAACATGCACACCATTAAAAAGTGCACTAAGTATGCAAATCCTAATTTTTCAGGCCAGCCAAGGCTACATCTGTTTAAACATGTTACTTATATGCATGTATACTGTACAGGAAGCTGGAGTGCTTTTCAGAGCTGCCTGGAGTTGTATCTTTTTTATTCTTCCCTTTCTCAAAACAATTTTAAATCTACAAGAAAGGTCGTAGGAGGTGACGATTCCTGACCCAGTGCTGAACTGAGGCTGCCTGTACAGTCTTTTTGATGCTCTGACCAGGGTCAGTGAACTGGGGGTTATTATTGGCTCCCTGTGTCTATGAGGCACAGCCTATCCAAAACAATTTTTAAATTACCACTGGCATGAGACTGTCAGGAGGGATAGTAGCTGGGAATGTCTAGACTCAGCAGCCAAGACAAGCTCCCCTATGGTGGAGACACTGAGCACCAAAGGGGGTCAGAGAGAGGGGCCAGGAAACTGCCCCCAGAGCTCTCAGGCTGAAAGACAAAACTCCTGTCATGCACCCTGCGATTTGCTCCAGGGGTTTAGGCAAAGAATTTAAGATAAGGAAATCTATAGACCTTGCAACTGGGAGAATTTTCAGCTGTTTTATTGCTTTGCATAGATTCTAAAGCCAGCTGTCTGCTTTTATGAGCTCTTTAAATCACACATCACAGTATCTCAGCTTCAGTCACACTAAACTGTCTCTGAATTTGTGCTGATTATTCTTGACTTTATTCTCGAAAAATTAACATTGAAATATGACTTTAAGGACGCATCAAAGAATTCTGATATTTCGGCAAAGCTACTACACTTTCCAGCTCAGGAACACTGTCTTTTCCAGTGTGTTGAACCCCAAGCAAAGCACAGAGAGGTCATGGGAGTCCTCAATGGTTTCTTTTTCCTGTTCATCAGCTTAAACAGAATTTCTGAGGAACGGAGGTAAACCCTTTCCAAGCTTTCCAACTCATTGTCAGTGTTTTTTACCTTGGGTTTCCACTCTTGTTTTTCAGGAGGTTTATTTCAGAGTGTACTGGCAGCTTATTTATTAAAGACATATCAAAATTTACTAATACTATAACTTGCACATTAATTAACTCTGTACTGTTTATAACAACATTACCTTCAAACTGTATACTGAAGGATATTTTAATAGAAAAATGTCCTTGTCCATCAGAATATATTATAGCTGGTATTAAACGTACTCCTCAATTTCAAACCAAATTTTGAAATAGAAATAATTTATTTTAACGATGCTTTTGAGAAGTGAGTTGTTGATTATCTTCCTAAGGGAAAGCAAAGCTGTATGAAAACTAGAGAATTATCCCTTATACTCCTTGTTAATATTCACCATTTTCCAAAGAGACAATTTCCTGCTGTTCCACATAGCTTCACCATCATGGTGTTTAGCAGTAGATTTGGACCAACCTACATGTTGCTGGGAAAACCACTTTGCATACACTTGTTTCCTAACATTTGATATCTTAAATCCACATTTTTCTCATATCGTAAAAGATACAGTGTTAGGGCTTATCATGGCACCTAACACAGAAGAATTCCAAATGCTTGTCACCTTAGGCACTTTGTGGTTAGGCACACAGCAGATTTGACACACATCAAGAACATCAGTTTGCTATAAATGGGGTAATTACTTCAATTAGTACTTGTGCTGCGAAGTTCACTCTCTCACTGAGTAAAACATCAGTACCCTCTTTATCACTGAGTAGAAAACAGCTTGTTACAACCAAAGCCAAAATTGCACCATAAATTAATTTTCATTTCCTTCATTTAATATCAAATTAAATACATGTAGCAGAAATGTTCAGTCACAGCCTAAAGCAGCAATGGATCGCCTGTTGCAAATACAGGGCCAACCCAGGGGAGCTCATGTGCATGCAATGCACCTGAGTGACAGAAAGGGGTGGAGCCAGGATCCACCCCTGCCCAGACCTCATTTAAGGGTTGGCAGTGGAGGTGGTGGTATCCTGCTGGAGATCCCTGTGTGCCTGAGGTCTCATAAGTGTAAGCAGAGTCTTTCTTTTGTTTTTTGTACTCATGGTAGCTCCGTTTGAGCATACCCTCTCTTGCTGCAGCTTATGGCATTGTTTCTTTGTTGTCATTGCTGGGCTTTCTGTAGCGTTATAATAGCAAAGAATAATATCTCAGGGATGTCACTACACATGCTAACTTTAAAAATTTCAGTGTTGTTAGGAAAATGACAGTCTCTGTCTTCTCTCCAGCAGTGATCTCTTACTCAAACTATTGCCACCACCCATGCCTAAGCCACACATGGTGGATTGCATGTGATGTTATAAATGAAAGTAAAGAGATTTCCACTCATCCAGAGCTCTCCCAGGGAGTCACTGGAGGTGTACTGCTATTAAGTGCTTTACAGTTGTGAAGATCTCCCTAATCCTCTATAGATCACAGGTAAATCACTGCTTTTCAGGTTGAAGTAAGTGCTAGGGTGCAGCTGTGGCATGGGCACTATGCGGACTGGTACCCCGGCAGCCTCCTGGGATAAGGTAGCCTAAGCTGCTACTCCTTGCTGTCAGCTGGCTGTGCATCGGGCAGCACCAGTGGGAGCTGGAGGAAAGGTAGCCTGCAGCATGTGGATATTCTGGGGTAGAATATCTATTGCATCAAGTTTGAGAGCAATCTTCATTCCTTCTCATTATCCATATCGGAAAATAGCTCATATTCACCACATAAGGTTAGGTCCTTCTATGGACATACACTTCCTTTCACAAGATAGTCTTCTTCCCTCGCAAGCTTAGTCTGCTTAAAAATGCCTCTTAACTGTGTAGGAAGAAGTAGCTTTTGTGACATTAAGGGAGTTAATCAGGCACAGCTGAAACAAGTTATTTTGAACTGGCTGTCTTCAGGAACTGGCCTTCATCTGCTGAGATTTTCATCCCCAGAGGGACTACAGATCACTGCATCTCACATCTCCTTCTCTTACATCTCATACAAACTGTGTAGTAAAACTATTTTTTTCAAAAGTTGCATTTTCCTGTCAATAATCATATTTTGAACCAAGCTTTTTTCCTCCACAACTCAAGTACAGTTTTCCATGGCAAAAGACTCCATTTTAGAAGAAGCAAGAGAAATCCTTTGGCTTTCCTTAAGGCAGATGTTCCAAGAGAACTAAGTAACAGATGGTTTATAGCTAAGTGAACTTTATCAACTTTATCCTGTTAAGATTGGGGTGTAATTGAACTTGAAAATAGTCACTCTTTTGAGGCTACCTTCCCCACTCATCCTAACAACTTCTCACTGATTTCATCTGCCCTGGCCCCCGTCGTTCCTAACTGCTTTGATTTTGACACCTGGTGTCATATCACAAACTTACCAAAATTTGATAGATGAAGTGACAAAATATCATTTGACAAATAGCCCCAACATGCTTTTTAGAAGTGGGGGGTAGGCCACTGAATATGTGAGGGTGGGCAAGATTTAACTTGAGTTTAGCTATCTTAGACAACTAATGTACAAGATATTTTGGTTAGCAAAACAGCTGAAAATGCAGTGGAACAAGAGCCTAGCCAAGAACAAAGGTTCCCCTGAGGTTCTAGGAATGTTTCTTGAATGACATGGACTATGTGCTGTGACAGTTCTGCTAGTTTTGCTGAATGTATGACATCTTCATATGGCATGAAGTTTTTATTTTTTTATGGAAAAGGTAAATTAAATCTGCATGTAGATGGCATCAAAAGATATTTAACTCCAAACTTCTCCAAGTTTTTCTACAAGTTGTAAGCAAAGAAGTATGGGATATGGTTTTGACAGTCTTGATTTGATTCACGAATAATATACGTGGTGGGATGTACCTCTGCACATTTGTTTTCCTCAGAGGCTGTATCCTGACCTGATTTGTGTCTTAACCTGGGTTAATTTCTCAGTGTTATGGACATCTCAGAAATTCATTGTGGAAGATACAAAATAATTGAAGCAAATAAGTGAAATACACTATGTAAGTGACTGTTTCTCTGTAAGTTTCTCACTCCAAAGAACACCATACTTCTAGTACTGAAATATGCTGCATGAAAGCATGAAGCAGCAGGTTTAGTGTTTAAAGAATATTGAAAAATAAAAAGAAAACCTTATAATGAGTATCATAAATATGTTTAACTATTGTATTTTAAAATTTAAATTGGAACACTTCCTTGGCTTTGTACATAATGCCACTTGCCCACCTAAAAATACATTGAGACTTAAGGAATAAAAATTGTTGTTTGCAGTCTGAGGATATTCAATGGAAAAAAAGCCCAAAACTCGGATGGTATTAAATTGTTTCAAGCCAAGTCTTTTAAGTTGCAACATTTTCATGACTTTTGCTTATCTTCTGGTGTACACATCACTAATAACACACAGCAAAACATTCCTATTGCAGTGATAATAAAAAATATTTTATTTCTGTAAAAGCTAATTATTGTACTACTTAACACTGCTGCAACCTGACAAAGGCATGAGATATCATACAGTGACAGTACATCAATGTATAACAATATTTATATTTAATAAAAAGTAAGACTTTAATTTTTAAACTTCAAATAATTTAAGAAGTATCTGTTATAATGAACAATATTAAGGACCCTAGTAGTTAGGAATTTATTCTCTACTAATTGTTTGGAATGTGATTTAAGGAACTTATGTCCTATTTTTAATATGCTTAGTAAGAATCCAGAGGCTATTTTTATTGTGTATGACTATCAAACAAAGTAGAATCTTAAGCGAAGTTTTCAAGTTTAATACTAAAAATTTCAAAAGATTTTGCCACTTAGCTTAAGTTTTGCTTATTGCATGATACATTTTAAAGCAAAGAGGTGGTAAGGATCTTCTTAGATTCTAAATACAGAATAAATGCTCATGAATTAGATAATTCCCCTAAATTACTGGGGATAGTAGGGCTCTCCCTGTCCACTGTTCTGCCTTTAGGTGATAGAGTCTGATTTCATAATGTAATGGGAATACTGCGGGGAAAATTAATTCCAATAACCTATGAAACTAGATATGTAATTTCAACACCAAAGTCATTCAAGAGCAAGAATCCTTAATATAAAATTAGAGCAATAAATCAAGGCATTTTTCATGGTTTCTTGTCGTGCTAATACTTCAAATAGGAAAACCAACACTGAATGGTACAGACCTCCATACTTTACAGTATACAGCATTTAAAATAACACTTCCTTCTTTTAGCTTTCCATCACTGCACTGCTGGGATTGTATCCTTCTATCTAGGTGACTCTTCTTGAATTACACTGCATTTACTCAGAGGTTATAAGCTCTGAGAGGATTGTTTGGTTTAATCACATGTATTCTAAAATACTATGCAAAGGAGAAGCATGATGACAAGAGCAGTAACAGTTAAAATAAATACAGTTGAATGAAATATGCTATTTCAACATTCAGTATGTTTTCTACTTCAATACCCCATCATCTCTTTAAGACATGTAATTTGAAAAACATAATTTGAATTAAAGCAAGTTCTGTTGTAGGTTACTTTGCAATTATCTAATAGTGAAATGAACTTCAGCAGATAATTTATTTTTGAAATGCTATCTCCTTATCAACTTATAGTTTAACTTCTAGAAGTAGGCAAATTACCATTATGGTTATATAATTTTCAGAGCACACCATTTCTAAAGTCTCATCATTCTAGAACATCCAAATAACATATTTAATTTCAAAAATTAAAAAGAAGCTCATATGTAAGATCAGTGGTGGAAAAAAAAGTCAGCTGCAGTTTCTGCTTTGAAGATTTTACAGCTGCATTTTTCATTGTGCTTTATTTTCTCAAATGTGACATATGAAGCACTTTTTGCCTCTCATTCTTCAATCTGAATAGTCATTCCTATTGAATTAAATACTTCAAAGCCTGTATTAAGCTGATTCTTTGGTGTTAATTTTAAGAATGGTGAACTTAATGTTTTTCATTGTACAGAAGAGCTTATAAGTAGTTGTGATGTTAAACAGGATACACAGGGAGTAATATTTATCAAGGAAACAGCCAAACACATATAAAGTGTAGAATACTTCGGGTATTTCTAATCAGTAGATCCTTTTCTCTTCTCCGGTTAGCAACGACAGCTGATGATTCACAGCTTGCAGGTACAGTATCAGTAGTAGAGCATTTCTTTTGTGACAAAGGAATATAAGTTGCCCTGGAGATTTTTAATTAACTTTTCTCCCTTATCCCTGCCTGCTTATCATTTCAGTAGTTATTTAATCTTCAGATCAGATTTTGGATATTGTTCCTCAGAAATGTCTTTTTATCTCCCCAAATTAGCATTTCAGGAAAATAAGGTTTCCATAGTGCGCTGCTCTTTCCACTTTTTTTTTTAAAGGAACAGTTTGTATTTACAACCATTAACAAAGCCTTAAATATTAGAGGAATCTTAAAAAGGAGGAAATTACATAAAAGCTGCAAACAACACAAATAAACATTCTGAACCTGAGAGTTAATGGTGACTACTTTCCCAACTTTAATCAGACTAAGATCCTTCTTTGTAACATTTTATACATTCGTTTTATTTATTTTTATTTTATACCTTTTATATGTTTTAACTGTTTCACTCGATAAATTAAGGTGATTGGGCATTTTTTTTTTGATGAATTGAAATCATTCAGGCTAACATTTAATTCAGTATTGTGCATTTAGCAAATAAATGCACCTTGTAGAATTTATTTAATGTGCTCATCCAATTTCGGTATGACCAATTCAGCAAGTTGGGCAAATGTGTTAATTGTTTTTAAATGTTAATACAAGAGAACAATGTTGGAAGAGGGAGAGTGTGCTACTAAAGGCAGCCACATCCCTAGATGTCAGAAAATGTTTCCCTGTACTGTTGCTTTTTAAAGCATGAAATTTATGGTTTTCAGATCTGTTAATGCCATTCAGCTACCAGACAGCTTTTAGGATTTCTTTTTTTCCTAGATGGGTCATAAATGCTCCCAAGAATCCAAAATAGGAAGCTTTTCCTACCGTGAAAATGGAAGGAGAGTTTAAGGAAATATGATTTACAGATACAGGATTAATGCTGTAAGCTAGAGGGAGCTCCACCACAACGAAATAAAAAGGTTCAGCTTCATTTATCAGTGTGCTTTCCTGGCTTTGTCTGCTTCTGAACATGAAAGACCCAGTTTTATTGCAGATATTATCTACACCATTCTGTGATATGAATGTTATTGTTTAAACTGTTGCTGAGACATAAAACAGCTGAAATCCTCCAACAGAACCGTATTTATGCCAAACCTTTTGACAAATATACAGTGAGTAGTCACTGGTTGTACTATTTTTTTGTTCACTATCATTGCCTTTGTCTTCATCATAATACTCAGCCATCTTTAATGAAAACACATCCTCTGTATATCCAGAGTGCAGGTATGCTTCAGGAACAGATCTTGTACCTTTAATTGCGCAAGTTAATGTCCATCAGATGTGAAAGAATTCTGGCCAAATCTCAAGCTGTGCATCTGCAGGCACTAATATCCTACTGTTTCATTTAGTTCACAGTGCCCTTTCCAAAGTAATTTACACCATCAGCTCACTCTACTGAAAACCTATTTTAATCCAGAACGGAGCTTAAAATGTGATCAGCAAAGTGAGGTTCATATGACCTGCTTGTAAAAGAAGTGTGACTATTACAGCTGGAACATTAATAATCTGCATCTTAGAGAATGAACATCCTGGGTACAAAGCCATCTACTGCAAGTCTCAGTGATTGTTTACTAAGCTTGTTACCCGTTCTGTAGTATTGGCAAAAGGATGGTATTTTTCCACTATTATTATAAGATAGAACTTCAGTATGAGTGTTGTTTTGTTTTTTTCTAGTTTTATTTGAATGCTTCCCTCAACATCGTACACTGAACATTCCTAGCCTACACTTGAGGTTCTTCTTATTTACCTCCTGCTCCTTGATCTAAACAGATGATATTGCTCTAGTCACAGAAATAGTAAGACTTCACATATCTTCTCATTTACTTTCGATAATGAATTATCACTTCAGAGAGAAAGCAACAACTGAAATCATCAAGTCTAGGTCATGGCTGAATGAATTTACTTTGTCTATATGGAATGTGTATTTCATGGTGAATCATTTATAAATTAATTTTACATCTTTCTTATTTCTGGAATACCCAGATGATCTCACTCCAGTTTTTCTTTTGTGAATTAAAAAACTTTAAAATGTGATTGGCCGTCCTTCTTGTTCTCCTGCATTAGCACAGTGAAATATGGTTAGTCACTGTATTCTATCAGAAAATAAGAGTAGGCTCTCCAAACAACTGCTGCAGATGTTCTCCCACCATAAATTTAAAGTTCAATTCAAGTAGCTGCTGCAAAGAATACTTCAACATTGCTGTGTATCAGCCTTAAGCATAAACACTATTGGACTTGACCTCTTTTCTGGAAAATGGCTGTTACAAGAATTAGAACTGGTTCTGGTGTCAGCTTAGGGAATAATTTTGTTCCACAAAACCAGTTTTCTGTTTGTTTCCACGTGGAGAAAAGACTGTGATTCAGACTGACACAGGAATCTCCAACATGGCCTCTTACTTTGTGGTAGGACTGCTGTGACCCACTCATTCTGAACCCTGTAACAAAAGGATGGTTGATAACAAAGCTTAACATTCTCTAGTGGCAGAGAGAAAATTGTCTGACTTTGAAGGACTTACATTCACATTGTTTCTTGCAACCATAAAACTAGTAACTAGACCTTAAAACTATATGTACTTATTAATCTTCTTTTCCCTACTTTGTACGTTTCCTTCACAATTTCTGAAAAATGCTTGAATGAGAGAAGCAGAATATCTTCGTTTCCCTTAGCTTATGTTTATTATTTCTGCTCCTTCTGTAGTCTGTGTTAAATTAACTGAATTATTCCTTACTCAAAGTTATCTATAGGGCGGATCACCAGGCTGAGGCCACTGGGATGAAGCTCAACAAAACCAAGTAGCAGGTGCCACGTTTTGGCCATAACAACCTCAGGCTACGCTACAGGGTTAGGGCAGAGTGGCTGAAGACTGTGCGGAAGAAATATACGTGAGGGTGTTGGTTGACTCTTGGCTAAACAGGAGCCAGCAGAATGCCCAGGTAACCAAGAAGGCCACTGGCATCCTGGCTTATATCAGAAATACTGTTGCCACCAGAAGCAGGGAGGTGATTGTCTCCATGTACTCAGCTCTGGTGAGGCTGCACCTCAAGTACTGCGTTCAGTTTTGGGCCCCTCACAATAAGATATTGAGGCCCTTGGGCATGTCCAGAGAAGGGAAACAAAGCTGTGAGGGGTTTGGACTGCAGGTCTTATGAGGAGTGTCTAAGAGAGTTAAGATTGTTTAGTCTGGAGAAGAAGAGGCTTATTGCCCATTGTCCTCTTCCCCCAGGTAACAGCAATAGCCTCAGGAGGAATGGCTTCAAGTTGCACCAGGGAAGGTTCAGCTTGCATATCAAGAAAATCGTCTTCTCCAAAAGTGTGGTCAAGTATTGGAATGGGCTTCCCAGGAATGTGGTTGAGTCACCATCCCTGAAGGTGTTCAAGAATGATGTAGGAGTGACAGTAAGAGACATGGTTTAGTGGGAAATATTGGTGGTAGGTGAACAGTTAGACTTAATGATCTTGGAGGTCTTTTCCACCCTTGGTGATCCTATGATTCTGTAATTGTGCAACAACTATGTAGAGAAAACTCACACTTTCCAGTGCAGAAGTTCTACAGAAAAATGTTTCCTGCAAAAGTCATAAAATAAAAATAGTATTTTCCCAATGAGTTAGGGCTGCTTATACTAACGTTTACTAACATCCATCCTGAGTCTATCTCCTTACTCTCCCTTATTTCCTTAAAATATGTTGGAAAAACAGAATGTGATATCACAGTGTTGTGCTTCTAATAATCATTAAAGCCTTTATCTGAGAAATTCTTTCTTTAGGTTATGGGGTAATTTTTTGCTTTGTTATTTAATATTAAATATTTCAATATTAACATGTTCTTACTGGCTTTATGAACAAACATGAATAAACAATTCTTAGAATCCATTTTCAATGCACAGATGATAGCCACCATTTTGATATTACGGTAACAAATAGTTGGAGGAAGCAATATAGCCTGAAAGGTTTTCCTAATGGTAATTGTAGAGTTAGCTTGCTGACAGTCTTCAGTTTGTTTTCTTGGTTTGCTGAAAAGTCCTGATCAGCACCTTTGTGAACTGCCTAAAAACAATAAAAGAAGCTTTTAAACTGTGTTTGTTTCTTTGGCATATATGATACTGCCTCAGCCTTCTGATACAACCACTTGGGATGCAGCATTCATAATGCAGGTTTCCTGTCATACTGGCACCTAGCAGGTTGCCATAGTGACAGACATAAGAAACATTACTTCAGAAATGTTGCTTTATTAGAGTTAAAGTGCATTTTGAAAGAGGATCCAATTTCAAGTTACTCTGTGTTTTATACAGGAATAAGCAGAATTATAGATTTATACTAATAAGAATTATTTTGAACCTGCTCATTCCCCAACATATATTTAAAAATATGTTGTGATGCACTGTATGTTCTTGGCACTACTTTTAAGTAAAAAAGGACAGTATTCCTCCATCTTTATCTCTCTCAGTGTTCACATTGCTGTGCTACATTCTGAGCTATCTGCTTTCAAACACAGCTAAAATCATTACGTTCCTGTCTTTTTCAACATGCCATATCTTTTATTTACAAGGAGTGTCTTACTTCAGGCTGCACTGATTTTGCTCACGTTAATGTAGAAAAGTCACAGAGGGGGACATCAAGGGAGATTTCTGAGGTATTCATGCCTACGTCATGTTTCAACATATTAATCAAATAACAAGCATTTTTAAGCAGCAGAGCTGCCTAGCAGATCTGTGCTAAGCAAATCTCTCAGATCTAGGATGGGTTTCCCCACATGAATGTGAAGCCCATGGAGATTCAAACTGCAAAGCTCATCAGCTATGCCCTCACCCTGCAGTGCAGCCTCAGTGACACAGCTGGGGCAGCCCTGAGGCTACCAGCATCCCACCTCTCCTCTGATTAAACCTATCTCCTCCATTCTGCCTAATAAATAAGATTAAAGGGTATGCTGGTGAGGGGGAGGAGCTGGATCACAGATTAGAAATAGGTGAATTGAGTGCATGGGGAGCATTCAGCTCCCTGAGAGTCTTCCAGAGAGCTTGCCTGGCTCTGTTCAGAGGAATGGCAACCAGCGCGCCTGGTGCAGGCAACCACTGCATACAGAGAAATGTAAAATATTCATTTTCTTGAAAGTTGTGCCTTTCCATTCTTATTAAATATTATTTCACTGAACACAAGTGGGAAGCAGTTTGGAAGTACAGTTTATAATTCACAAGCATCGCTAGCTCTGTGTTTAAAGTCTGAAATGACCAGGAAAAGCCCAATTTACCCCGATAGCTACATGCTGTCCTGTCTGGAAATTCTTTTATAGAAGAACAATTGGCAATTACTGATATTGTGATAATTCGATTGATTGCTTAATGGAAGAAGAATACAGGATGAAACATTCCCACCGCTTTTTAACCTGTGACTCAGATTTTATAGCTTTCACAATCTTTCAATTTCTGTAACCCTTGGACAGAAACAATATCTTTTGTAGACACTGGCAAAACCTGATGTAGCATTCAAATCCCATACTTCTGTGCACCTAGATACATTTGTGTTGATAGTTTACCCTGAGCAGTTACAAGGAATTGATTTAAAACCTAACTAGGGCACTCCTTCCAAATACAATGCCCAAATCAGAACCCTTGAGAGAACAGCTTTACTGTTGCAACAGCTCTTCTCTTCTCAGCTGCTGTGACCCTTAACTTTCTGGGTTGGGAACTTTAACGAGTTGCTCTAAAATCCCCGCAGTGAACTCCATGCTCTGAAGGCTGATGGTCATCTGTTAGGGGGATTACACTTCTTGCTTTACTTTTTTCAGTCATTCCTCATCTTTCTACATAACAACACCTGGATATATTTCCATTTATTTGAGACAGGGCTTGAAGTACCAATATAAGCAATAAATGTTAGATTAATTCTTGTCTAGTATATTATGCATCTCATCGCATTAAAAAAAAAAATAAACACTACTGCATACTGATGCAAAATTCTTTTTGACTTTCCTTAGAAGAAAGGCTGATACAGGTTTCCAGAGTGGTACAAGGAAAAAAAATTGGTATCTTGATGCCTTGGTTCTTTCAAAAGATTGTCATGGAAGTTGATTGTTGACTCTGGAAAGAATCATAAGATCCTGAGTGTGTAAGAGATGAGTCCTGGTTCCAGTTCAAATTTCCATGCCTCTCATGCTAACACTGGTTACAGTGATGTAAACTGAAGGAAGTTTAGTAATGTCACACAGATATGAAATGCTGCATAAAGAACTAAGGCCAAAGGCTTCAAACTCCAGAATTTTGGATTAATTCATGCTTATCAGTGTCACCATAATTTAAGTAGGTGTCACTTGGCAGTTGTAGGCTGAGATAACAAATGATTAACATAAAAGTGCAGAGCAGTAAGAAATACTTTTTCTATGGAAACTCAGTTTAGTACGATTTTTGATTTACAAGACGTCAGAAAAAAAATATGTATATGTTTAGGGTTTTTTTCCATAGAAAGAAAATGGGCTTCTAGTTTATTTAAAAGATGGAGATACTTGGCTTGGAAAAAATAATTTTTTTTTGTTTGTTTGTTTTTTGTTTTGTTTGTTTGTTTGTTTGTTTTTTGGTTGTTGGTTTTTTTTTTAGGATCTTGTAGCAGATTCTAATTCAGTGGACAAGCTGAGTTTACTCTTAAGCAGAATATAAACTGAGATATTTGGACGTACCTCTGTGTTGTGTTTTGTTTTCTTTTGTTTTTCATTGTAACTTCAGTTAAGCAGCAAGCAGTTAACTCCCTGTGCAGTGCTGTGAGTGTGTCTCTCTGGATGGGTGCTGGCAGCTTTGTAGGAGCTCACTGGTAAGATTTAAGCAGCAGTGACTTATACAACATTTCTTATTTTTTATAGGCATCAGAGCAATTATTTGGACTTGGCGAGCCATTTCTTACATTATATTACCTCAAAAAAGTCTTTTACAAAGTACTGAAATGTAAGGAAATACCATACCATTGTGGGTAGTGAAGTACTGAATCCCCGTATCTGTACGTACAGTGATACCCAAATCTTACCTAATGCACAGGTGGAAAGGTGCCAAATTCACTCAGTATCTTTTAATGTAATTTTACAGTGTAGTTCCATGTATTAATTACTACATAACTTCTCAACTGAAGTCAAACATAGTGATTAACATTCTTCAGAGTTTGTGTGTGTGGAGGGACATGTGGTATTCTAACCACAGTGTCACAATGACTTCCATTGAAGTGCATGTCTAAATAATCACTGAGAGAACTGCACAGGAGTTTTTCCTATTGCCATTGTATTCAAGCAACATTTGAATTTAATTCAGCTGTCTTTTGGTAGTTTTGTATAGCAATAGGAAAAGCTTATTTCTATGATCAAGTGATCTGTACACAAAATCTTAAATTCCATCAATAAAATTGAGTACACCAACTTGACAGTGATATGACACTAGAGTTCAGTAAAAAAAACTAACGTGGGGAAAACATCCTTGTTTCTTGTCTGGAAAAGATTGAACCTCTTTTCTACTGAAACCTTAAAAATAAGAGCAGAAACCTGTCACAAAGCACTGAGAACATACAGCTTCAGTCTGGCATGGGCATAAGGGTTACAGTGAAAATAATCTGCTGTTGTGGTTGTGGGTAACCATCAATGGTCCTTCTGAAAGTGATACGTGATTGGGAATAGTTCATAAATAAGGTGGATACATAATTTGCTGCAGTTTTCACCTAAGTGTGTGGAAGAAAACCTATACTGAAAGAATGCTCTGAAAAGAGCAAAGTGTTTGACATTAGGAGAAACAAAGCTCACAAAGGAACTAACTCTTAAATCTGAGTCAAACTGTGCTCTGGTTTTCGTCACATGTGGGAAATGGCCTGAAAGGAAGCAAAATGTTTCAGACTTACTATCAGATGATATTCTGTATAATCTCACACAAACTTTGCCTTTTCTTTCCTTATACTCCTGCATGAAACTATTGTGGTTTGCTGTGTAATTAGTTTTGTCGCTGAGAGAGGACAAGAGAATCTCTTGTTAGATGGATTAAAAGGATCTGTGCTCTACAGCATTTGAGTGACAAGAATCGTGTCAGACCAGTCTGTTGTCAAGCTGGGAAAAAGTGACAGAGCAGTCTGCACTGTCAGAGTGGGACAAGTTCTCCCACTTGCTGAGTGGCAAGAGGCAGGCATAAACTAGCCCTTTCAAAGAGCAACCACAGGTGACTGGGTCAAACAACTGAGGCAAAGCCAATACAAGTCAGTCTTGTAAGCAAGCAGCATGATTCCTTTCTGCCTTACTGGAAACTCTCCTGCTGAGGCTTGTACCGACCCATTAGGAGCAACAGAAAATACTTTCAGATCTAAATGGGGGGAGGGGAGAAGGCAGGTACCAGCTTAGATCGAGAATTTCCTATGTTGTAGACACTAATTTGGAGTGATGTTTACATTACCACATTCAGTAACAGTAACTCTTGTATAGTAAAAGAGGATGGAAATTAAAATACGATGAGAAAAATATAACTTCCTTTGCCTTTGCTAATTAAAGCAATGGATTGTTTTCTTCCAACTTTTATCCATTGCAGTGTTTGGGACAGGGGGTGGAGGAAGATGCTCTGCAGTCCTGCACCTCCACTGCCTGCTCTTCAGTCATAAATTCATGCTTTGTTACAGAGCTGTCTATGTATGTTTCCCATGTCAAACATGAATAAATCTACAGTGAGTCCACATACAAGCAAAGAAGATCCAGACAAGATCTGGTAGGAGCTGCAGGGTTACAATTAGTAGAAAGAAGAATGGCTACTGTGTATTCTCCACTCCACCCAGCCACCAGCACGTGGTAGTGCAAGGTGCATCTGGGGGTGTGCATGGGTACATGTGGGCTACCCCCTACTTCCCTTGATGTGCAGGCATTTCATCTCCCCCATGGTTTGAGAAGTGTACATGGCTCTTTGCGGAGCAACTCTGTACTCTCTCCCTATGCACATATGCAATTACAGGCATAGACTACTATGTCAAATATGCGTCTGTTGCTATAAAAGTATCGACAGTGCTTAAGCTGCAGATGTGCTGTGACTACATCTGACAATGCAGGCTAGTATAATCTCATTGTTACCTTATGTTCTGCAGTTTTCTTTGTGATCTTTACCTGTTGTGAATCTTCTTACACTTAGATTGTCAGCTCTTCATGGTAGATAATAATGACATCAACATCGGTAAAGCTGCAGTTTAGATGGGTTAGTGTGAGGTAGAAAGATGTTTGCTAAAGCAATGGTGAGACTGCTGTGAAATGTATATGGAATAATAGGACAGTCAGGGCAAAGTTAAGTGATTTAAATGCTCTAAAGAGGAATGAACAGCTGTGTAGTACTGATACAGGAGATGAAGAAATAAATCATTAGGTGATGATCAGCAAAATGATGGCATGAAAATAACCAGCAGGGTGACCACAAAACCAGACCTGTGGAGGGTGAGGCTCAACATAGTAGCAAAAGAGTGATGAAGTTAGGAACTGCATGCAAAGTTGTTAGGGCATATATAAGCCATAAAATCTGCAGTTTCTGGATACAAAGTGACAATTGTCTTTTTTTTTTTTCTCCTTACTATATGACTCTGAAATGTGGACAAGTTAGCACAAGAACATCAGAGGAACAAGAAATCATTAATCAACAATACCTCCAAGCTATTATGCTTATAAGTATCAAGACAAAACTCATGAGTAATGATTTTCTGCAACACATTTTCATAAATGGTTTTTAAAAGAACAAGAGTTTTCTGGACCACAATTTTTATCTAGCTGAAAGACTTGAACTTGTTAAAGAACAATATTATTTTAAAGGACAGAATATAAAATGCAATAAAGAAATAGAAGATCTAGGAAGAAGGTCTTGTCTATAGTGACTTGGAGCTCAGCAGCAAGAAGTTCTCAGATTCAGTTGACTGACTGGGAGTGACTTTCACATGCAGGTTACAAAACAGAGAAAACGGCTTCTGCACTCACTTGCCCTGTTGTGGAGTGGTCAAAACTCCAAAACTCAGTCAGGCTTTTTACTAAAATCTTCCAACTCACGGAAGCCTTTGAATAAATGAAATTCATGGTGGATAACTCACCTAAATCTTCTGTGTTGTCACAGATTCTGGCTGCACTGAGCTGTCTCTAATTTAAGAACATATTCCAGTTTTCTGTTTAAGAGCTCTAACAGATGGCAGGTACGCATCTGTTATTCTTCTGTCACTGTCTATCTGCAGTAAGCTGAATGAACATTAAATGCTTTGAATAGATCCTACTTCCACTACCACCTTCTTATCAACTGAAAATAAAATTCACTATTTAAATTTTCCACATTAGGAATTTCTTCATTTCGTTTGAGATAAACATCTCAGGAGAAGTTGTATCATCATGAAGGATCAGAGTGGTTGATCTGTGAGACATTATCTCAGGAAGAAAACCTAGCAACCTTAAAAAAATGAGATAAACCAAATGTTCAAATCTCACATATCTAGAAAATTCTCAGCCTTATTTAATTAAACATTCTTATATTATCAGTTTGCAGTGGGCAGGAAAAGCACCACTTAAGAAGCTGTGATGGTTAAGACCTTACTGCATATGTACTTTTGGAGTTAGGGCAGCAGCTGCATGTTGCAAAAGTCTCAGCAAGTGCTGTGTGCAGGAACTGCTGCTGTGCTTTGGGCCCAGACTATACCACAACATTTGAAGCTGAGCTAACAGTAGCAGTCAGATGTACCAGTGGCAGTGGTACATAGGAATACCCTTAGAAGCAGATGTGATTTTTTCTGAGAGCAAGAGGTGTGTGACACAGCCATGCCTGTCAGGTAGCTGTGAATTCCACCATACAGCAAAGCCACCATCTGTCCTGTGACCTAACAGCTCCTTTGGAGTGTTTTGGTTTGTGAAATGTCACTCCTTTATGCCCTGCTGCAGTCAAGGATCCTATGTCCTTATCTTGACATTAAAGGAATGGATTTAATTGTCAGTCCTCTTAAACAAGCGTTTAATTCCATTCTGTGGGGAATAAAGACACTCTTAAATAATTGAGCAGCTAAGAGATTGGTTATTTCTGTTTTCATTGCCCATATTGATTTAAGTGTAGTTAATCCTTTCAAATACCCATGTCACACAGGGCCTGATGGCTCTCTTTAGGGCAATATTGTTCCTCTGGCTAGATTATTTGACATCAAGCATTGTAATGTCACAATAAATCCTTCATGTGCGCTGTTCTTTTCAAAGAGAAGTACCAGATGGGGACTTCGGTTCTTACATTAAACTCTTGGTTTTACTAGTAAGAAGTTGGGCTTGTGAATAATTTTCATTAGATTTCATGTCTCGTAAAGCTACCTCTGCAACAGTGACATTAAATAATTAGAAGCCCAGTTAAACAGGCTTGTGGACATGAAACAAACCAAGGTGTTCCTCTCACTAAAAATTAAATATAGTTGTGTGTGCAAAATAATCTGATTTGTGATATAGTCCAATGTGGACCTTTGGAATAAATTTTACAGACAGAAGTGGGTACAGATGAAGAGAAGAACTAACAGATATTTTACAAGTCACCTCAACTTTTATCATTTTTAGTTAAGTCCTACATCTGTCTGTCTACACTGTAGTCAGTCCTGTTAGCTGAGGTATATCCCACTTGGTACTTACAAATGGATCTGAATGGACCCAATAAATACGTTCTTAAACTTGCCTTGTAGATAGTGCAATTTTACCATCATGTTCACAGTGTGTTTTACAGGTATGATACTCCGTTTCTGAACAGCACGTTTCTGGGTGGGTGCTGTTGTAGCTGTGTGACGAATGAGATCAAAGGCTGCTTGGTTTCAGACAGATCAGCGTGCAGGAGTAGCTCTAGGAATGCCAGCAGGAGCTTTCTGCACAGTGACAAGGAGGCAGGCACAAGGTATTGGACCTCCTCTCCACTATCTCTACCCGAATGGGAAAGCTCCATTTTGTATGATGCCTCTGTTCACACTTGCCTCTTTGTAACTTGCTTTTAATGCATCAGCAATTTCTTGCCCTCAACATGAGTAATGTCCAATGCGTGAGTGTACCAGCCTGCCTCAAATGCTACCACTCTGTGCTGTTCCCACAGATCACGAACACAACCTTACATACCCCAAGAAAATGGTTGTTGCCATGCAGGGATGTGCTCTTGATGTACAGGGTCACAGCCTGACTTCATGATAGTACTGTGCCAGTGGAATACGGAGCTAAGAGCGAGAGTAACTGGGCATAGTTCTCATCTCACTGTCATTGTAGCACAGGTTCATATCACTATCCTGTGGATCTATTTTGTCAAAATATAAGATGATGTTCCTATGGAAGTTCTTGATAATCAACCAACAGTTCTAAAGCCCTGAGCAGGACATTGCTCTCTCCGCTGCTATTTTAAGCTTTATCACATCATTACCTTGGAATTAGCAATAGCAGGTCCAGGGTTCATGGTATCCATTTCAGTTTTCACTGTGGGGAGTGGATCACTCTAATATGAAGGATCTCGTCAAGCCATCGTGTACTGCTTTGTGCTTGCTCTGCCCTGTCAGAAGTACCCTAGGATTTCCTCCAGGAGAAGCTCCCAAGAGGCTACATGTGTGCACACTGTTGTAACAATTATCCTTTCCCTTTTCACTATCTTACAAAATTGTTTTATTGCAAGCCACAAGTTCTACTTTGTTTTTTTCAATTCTCTCCCCCATCCCACTGGAAAAGGGGAGGAGTGAGCAAAGGACTGTGTGGTGCTGAGCCTCCTGCTGTGTTAAACCACAACAATACTACTGGCAGCAGCTCATTTTTACTAACCCAGGAAAAAAATATATTTTAATTTATTAATAATGCTATAATTCTGCTTTTATGACTTCATTTTTTTAAGTAATCAGATGTGTTTTTGAATGTCCTGAGTTTATGTATTGTCTGGATGAAGCATCTGGATCCAGCTCATTGTGTAGCCTTTACTGACACTAAATATTTTGGACTGGCTGCTAGAAGGAATCTCAGAGGATCAGCTGGTATCATTCAGCATGCATGAGAGCCTTTCAGTGACTATATTAAGCTGATCAGAAGAAAAGTGAGCAGGTAGCTACTCAAGAAACTGGACTCGCTTTCTGACCCCAGACCAAGCAGGGTACTATTCTCTTACATCTAAGTGAGAGTGAATTCTCACATGGACTCACCCAGGGGACAGAATATTTTTCTATATATGGAACTGAAAACATGTTCACTACTTCAGCTAAGAAAACGAATTCCTCACTGGTAAAACCTGGAAGAACAACAAACCCACATTTCAATGGACATCTACCAAAGCAAAACTTTTTCTTCTTCTCCCAGAGGTTAAAAAGAAATTTTCACAGAAGCAATGAAGCTACATGCTATTTATAGGTGTGGATAGTTATGCCTTCCCCTTTACTTCACATGAGTGTGTATCAACCAAAAGGAAAACCCTTACAAAGCTTATTTCATTGTTTTGGTGTATATGAACCTGTCATTGATGTTTTCCACTCTGTGGAAAATATTACCTTCCATTTTGGCCATTTGAATGATGTTTCCCTTCAGGGGTATTCTTCTCTGAAAAGACAAATTATGTGTTCTGTGTGGCGTAGTGCACAGTAATGCTGTGAACTCCTCCCCTCAAGCAAGATGAACAATCTCAGAAGACCAGTGCAGGCATCACAGGCCCATTCTCAATATTCCAGAAGTGACTTCTACAGATGAACTGGTTGCATGGTATGTTGTGTGATAGCATTCTTCTCATGAGAAAAAAATCCACAGCTGAGTGGTTTGACAGCATATGCAGATGAAGTCACAAGTGCTGGTGGAGCACATCATCCTGATCAGACTGTGTTGAGTATCCTAATATCAGAAAGTACATGGAAAATAGCTGCTGGGTTTGCTCAATGCCATAAACTAAGGTACTTAATCAGACAGTTACCAGAGGCACATCCTGAAGATGATACAGTGGTGCTTTTTCACGGTGAAGATGGACAGCCAGAAGCTCCACCTTGCTGAGGAAACTTAACAACACAAATAGTTTCCACAAACACATCACCTACTTTTCTTCTACCACATGACTAGTGCTTCTATGTTTTACCAATTCTAGACCATAATATGGATGATTCTTATAGCCCACTGTAGCAGAAATGCTCAATCACAGCCTGAAACAGTAATAGACTACCTGATGGAAAGTCAAAGCCAACCCAGGGCAGCTCAGGTGCTTTATATAGTAGTGTGTGGGGACTGCTGAGTCACAGCCTGAACCACTGATTGAGCACCTGAGGGGATGACATGGTCAGCCCTGAGAGCACAGGTAAAGGCAATTCACCTGTGTGACTGAAAGGGGTGCAGCCTGGCTCAACTCTTCTTAGACCCCATTTAAGGCCTGACTGCCACTGAGGAAGGAACCTTTGTTGGCAGTCCTTCCTTTGGGGTTCTTTCTCTGCAAGCCTAGATCCTCAGAGATGGGTGAGCATTTATTTTTCCTTCTTTTTGTAATACCTTCTTGTTTGTGCTGGTCCCTTTGCTTTCACAAGTACTAGGCAATATCTTTTCACTGATCATTTCATTAATTTATCAAATTTGTCTAGCTGTTTCACAGTGAAGTAGTCTTCCTTTGTATTAGATCTTCTGCATGGATGGCATGTACGTGGCCTGAATATGCAGTTTGCTGCAACCCCAAATTTTCAGACCTGAATCCAGTGATGAATACATAGACTTATGTTAACAGTGGAAACATAAGTTCTTGTCACCCATATTGGTATTCAAGCTGGACTGCCAACCTTGGCACAGCGCACTGCTTTGTTTATACGATCCTTTTCCAAGCTACTTCTCACTAGCTCTCCCTTTCTTGTTGCAACACAGAATGCTGGTCTCCTTTGAAGGTTGTTCTCAAACTACCAGCTACTTCTCATTCAGAATAGAAACATCTTCAGTAGGAGTGGCTTCCTCTAGTTAAATAAGGTTAAAATCTGTTCCATATAGATCATTCCATGTCTATCATGGCTGCTCTTTGCTCTAAGTAGAGAGACAACATTCATGATAAGAAATATTCTGGAAAACCGGCAGACAAGGAAACTCTTCAGATCCTAATAAATGTCCATTTTAGACTTTGTACAAGGATGCAGGCATTCTTTATACCTGAGGGTTGCGCAAAATCACTTTTCCATCTGTTCACTGGAGTGGTTGACAAAAGAATTGATGTCTATTACTTGTCTGATCAGCCTATTTACAGTGCAGTAGCACACAAAACACTTCATCCATTGATTGCTATTCTTCCATTACTTTATCACAGAGCTGCCCTAATCTTCTACGTGGTCATAACAGATTTAGAATCTGTTGTGAGGCACAGATAAATGTTCACTTCAGATTATTCTTTCAAATGTGTATTCAACCACATTTTTTTTCCCAGTTACCTTTAAGAAATACATGTTAGTGTCAAATCCTGCCTTTATTAAGTAAGAGTTTACATATTTGATGCATTTTTAAATGACATTTTAAAGAAGTTTTCTTAAGATTATAATGGAGACAGCCTGTCAAGAATGCAGTGAGCAAAAATGAAGGGGAACATTCCAACGGCATTACCAAGGCCCTCTGCAACCACACACCCAGCATGCAGGCTTTGCTTCATTATGCCTAGAGGTGTAAGAATAGCTGTGAACAGCTAATAAGAATCAATGCTATTGGAGACATCTGTTTCAGTTTTCATTTTTCAGTGTTATTAGTGCTTATTGGTACAAGGCTCAGGAATGTATCCAATCCCTTTGAAGTTAAGTGTATTGTAAGGCTAGAGGCATTGTGAGCCTTGTTGATGACCCTCTGCGTAACCTTTCAATTAAACATCTACAATGCAAGGAATGAGAAAAGACGTCCTTAAAAGAGAAGATTGGTATACTGAAATCACACTGTTGATCCTTCATTTCTCACTTTTGATTTAACGAAGCAATCTCCAAACAAATACTAGGTTGTTTGATTCTTCAAAATGCTTTTTAAAAAATCTGTGACCCTGGTCAGGTGAATATGCCACTGTTCTTTTCTGCTATTGATACATAATAAAAATCTGTGGTATGAACACAGTATAATTAACCAGAGGAAAGATGGCTATTTTCCTTAAAACTAGAAAACAAAACAGATACCAGCTGGAGTCACTGCCAATTATGTCCTGTCTTCCTTAAAAAAATAAAAATAAAAGCCAATCTTGATCACATGCACTTAAAAGAAAAGACTGGATCAAGAGGGCAACTTGGCTTATCAATAAAGTGATCTGCACAACCTTCAGAGATTAGAAGGAGATTTTGAGAGAGGTATTCTGCTGCTCATAAGCAAGTCAGTGCAACCTTGTGAAACTGCGACCTGTCATGTTACAACTCAGGAATGGCAGCACAGTATTGCCCAGTGGTCCTGAGCATACGACGTTCTCCAGAGGCATCTCAGTGCAGAAAACTGGCCCCAAAGACAATGATAATCTGGAGAATATTGAGAGAGGCTGAAATAAGCAGGACAATCACTACTTTTACAGAGAACCACCATATCCATACACAGGAAACCTTTTCAAACATCTGACAGTCTGATAAATCGATTCCTAACTCTGAGCAGTATCCCCTACGACAGGTACTTTTATCAAGACAAACTAAGAGAAAGGTTTGTCTGAACTGTGTTTTTTTCTGGAGGACAGCTGGCTGCTGCTCATTTATGGAGGACAGCCCAAAGGTTTGATGGCTCTTTGAACTGACTATTTTACAAAGTATCTATCATGAAATGATGCAAGACCTCCTTCCTAACTGTCTTGGGGAAAGCAAGTGATAGTGTCTGTGGACTTGAATTGTGCCTGTGGGCCGTGAAGGAAACTGAAGCTTAAATGGCATGAGGTAACTCTGGTAGCTGGTGTGTTTTACTTAATGACACCTAGTGCTGACCCACTGCAATATTGAGAAGTGTAGTCAAACAAGTTGAGATGCGGCCTTTTGGCATGACAAACACCAGTATGAAACGAACAGTGGCAGTAGCACTTCTATCGCTGTCTGTTGCTTCTCTTTAGTAGTGGAGAGGACAAGTTTGGGTTTCCCTGCAATTAGTGTAAGGTTTGACCTCATTAATTTGATCTTTTTTTTCTATAGTGCAGTTTGTTACATTTATTTAATTGCACTTAAGTGGAAAGAGTTAAAATCTTAGCAAAGAGGAAAGCCATGAGTCAAGAGGGAGATGAGAAAAGTTACAGAATATAGTTGGTCACAGAGAAGACACGTTACAGCCCATAAGTAAGTGGGAGAGGAATTATTTAGAATCACATGAGCAGGAATGATGGAAAGAATGAATAATAGGAAACCTTGGGTTGGCAATGAACTCTGAGCTGTAAGAAAGCAAAGGGTGGAGTATATCACCAAAGACTGTTAAATCAACTAGACCGTACAGTATAAAATGTCTTCTGAAAAAAACCCACCTATCTTAGTCCCTTAGGGTGGGATGCAAGAGGTTACAGTGGCCTCAAGTTCAACTTGTGCTTTAGAACTGACCACCAGCATTACTCTTGAGATATGTCTTGGCCCTCAGCTTTAGAAAGGACAGAAAGAGCAGCTGCAGCTGTCATGTATTCCCACAGCAGAGTCCTGACAAAGCATCCTATTGAAACTCCCTATGAGTCTGTGAAGTTCTCCTGTGGTGGAGCTGCACATTTATGTATAGAGAGGTATCACCAGGGTGTAAATATTATATGGCCTTCCCTAAATAAGGCCTTCAGAGAAACATTCACTGAAGATAGTACACGATTTGAGTGTAGTCAAAATACTAAATAGTAGTACCAGCTGGATGTGACTGTGGTACCCATAAGTCTTGCATTCTCAGTTCTCTTGCCTGTGGGTGTGGTAATCCATTTTAATCTTCTGTAATGTCTGTCTGCTGTGAGAGCATGTGAGCAGGGCCAGATCTATTCTCTGTCCTTAAGTTTACCTAAGAAACATGTATTTTGACACCTGATGACATGGCACAATGCAACATTCATCTGTGACTCCCTATTTAAGGATGAGTGACAGCTGCATTATGCTTTACTCATGTTATTCAAGATGGAGATGGGTACTGCTATTTTGTTAAATGCCATTTTCTGTTTTACCATTACATGAACAGCCTCCTCCAGTCTGTCTCTTAGTCCCAGTTCCTCTTCTCTCCTCTCTCCTCATCTCCTTTTGTTTTCTTTCTAATCAGCTGTGGCTTGTATTTTTATATTATTTTTCTGTTCTTACTGAGATGGCAATGGGGTGAATAGCTGGTGATTATTCTACACTGAATGGATAAAATAGCATACAGATTTGGTTAGAGATATGCAACAGCACAGAAAGCATTTCTATTATGCTGCAGAAATACAGATTTATTTAAAAGTTGTCTCCATTCAGTGCATGATTCCAGGAACTCTCGAGTTGCAACAATAGCAACAAATCAAGTAAAGATAACAGGAATTATTCTTCATATTGAAAAATCATAGATTATTTATTTATTTATTTTACCTTTTTAGGCATCACTGGATGGCTGTTTCCCAGCGCAGACAGCAAGGGTATGTTTTAAGCCAGAAACCTCTCTTCTTTGATAATCCGTATAAGAATGCATTTACGTTTTCTTCACTTGACAACTAGTGAAAAAGAAACAAGATGGCACTTTGGGGCAGTGGATAGAAATGTGGAACAAAGAAAACTAGCCCACCGTGAAAGTGGAAGTTAAGAAAACTGCACATTCCTATGCCTAGGGCTTCTTCACACCTCAGTATCCTTAATTACGTTCCAGGGTATTTTGGCATTCCTTCTATTTGCATTTAGATCTTTCATCAGGAAGATAATGTTCTCAGAGCAAGTACTATCTCAAACCCCATAAATCCTAATGTTTAATACGTTAACGATATAAAGATAAGTATTTAATTTTACTTTATGCATGACAGAGAAGCCAATGACAAATAGCACTGAGTAGTATTTATGAGTTCCATGCCTGGAGGAATTATAAGCACCTTAAATTACTGTGAATTCTGACAAGGCACATACGTTGAAGACTTTATAAAACTTTATACTTCATGCACATAATTACAGAACAGTTCTTCTCCCTGCCATTGTTCAGCTCCAGGTTTTTTTGAGTGGCTACAGTCAAAAAGCAGTATCTTTCCAGGCTGAAATAATCTGTAAGAATGTCTCTAACTCTCTTGCTCGAAACCATTCAGACTTGCAGATTCTAGCTGTATTCTGAAATGTGCCATGAGAAGGGCAATAAGGAAAACTGTCAGAGTGTTGTAGAGACAGCATGATGGACTGTTGATCTCTGTTGCAGCTAGAAACAAAATATAGGGTGGTTCTTTTCTTTATTTATTCTTATGTTAACATTACATGTTTTGCATTTTCTCCTCTGGAATACAGTTAGTATTCCCTTCCTATCCACAGTGCTGAATCAAATGCCCTTACCAGCTGCCTGAAGTGCTCACAAGAGCAATCAGGATGGGTCTCAAACCTATTTTTAGGAAACTCCAGATTGCTTTTTTTTCCCCATTTCTCTTCCTTTTTTTCTTTTTTTTTTTTTTTTAGGGGTTGGAAGGGACCTCTAGAGATCACCAAGCCTAGCCCCCCCCCCTCTCCCACCAAACCAAAGCAGGCTGCACGGGTAGGCATCCACATGGGTCTTGAATATCTCCAGAAAAGGACACTACACAACCTCTCTATGAAAATGATCGAACAAAATCCCAGTAGAGCATTCATAGGCATTCTGCTAACTTTCATGAGTTTCTAAGGTTTATCTGCAGTCAACTGTGGTACTTGGAATGGGAAGGAGTGCTAGTGAACATTTCATAGGCACAGAGAGGTTGCTAGCTGAGTAACAGCTGGAGGAAGAAAACTTACACATCTGTAAGCACAGCAGCATTTTCTGTGAGTGCCTTAGAACAATTTGGCAATGAAGAATGAAGAGCTACAAGAACAGAGGGCTGACGATAACAAGGTAAATTTACAGGAAAGTACTTAATTTCTTGGATTTTCAAGTGAACCTTGTAGCTGAATTCAAAAAGGTAAATGCAAATGTATGTGAATGTACTGTTCCTCTCAAGTACTATATTTGGCTCTGTTGGAAACTGCCTTGAAAGACAAGGAATTTTACAGGTACTAATAACAGAGAATGACAACCTCGTGCAAAATGACAGTCACCATCTGCTATTGCTAACAAAGGGCACCCTAGCAGAGATTTGACTATTTTATCTCCAACAGAATATTCTTTAAAACATGTTGAGAAGAGAATCAGTGTTTGGATTTTAAAAGGGATGTGGTTGTGTGACCAGGATTCGTGGCACTACGTAACTAAGCGTGATAAAATGAAGGGAAGAGAGGAGGTGGAAATTTTCTTGTCTGGAATTGTGTTTAGAGCAATAAAGAGGTGGTTCCCCATTCTGGATTACAACTCACACTGCCCATCCCTTTGTACTGCTGCATCGCATCTGTGTGATTGCTGTGCAGACCATGGACTCTGCACAGAAAAATGATCAAGGCACATGCACTACAATATTCATTTTGGCTTGCACAAGAGCAGTGCTGGCAGGAACCTGTGTCACAGACCTGCTTGGCAGGACTGTCCTTCTCTTTCCTCATAATAAGAAGTTAAAATGTTAAAAAAAGTAGAAATAACAACAACAAACAAAACAAAAACAGTTTCCAAAGCAAGAGTTCTTTTCCCTCTTTCTTTTCCTTAAGGGTAAGTTACACAACCTATACCTTGGATGGGATCCATTCCAACAGAAGCCAGTAGAGTTTTGTTTTCACTGTTAATCAGGCGTGGCAGGAAACTGTTACCAGTTGTGCACAATGCATCTAGTTTCTTCCCTTCTCTGATCCAAATGTGCTCAGATTTATTAAAGTGCAGAAATCTTTGAAAAATATGATGTTAAGGGCTTGCCAAAATAAACTACCAGCAATAATGAAGCAATAATGTATTTAACAAAGTGACATGGAAAAGGCGAGCTTCAAAATCTATTTGCTGTGCTGCTATCTATGCTTTATTCTCTGCAGCTGCATAAACCAGAATCCTTTGTATTTTCTGAGCACTGTGTATACACAGACATGCCACATGAATTTACACAGCTTCACTCAGGTTCTGATCTTGACCATAATTTTCTAAATTCTGATATTAATTGTTAAAAGTACGTTGGGTAGAGAAGTCTCCAGTCGCTTCCATCCTTTAATAACAGCAACAAATGATTATGGCCAGTACCTTTAGAAAAAACTTTGGAAGCAGGATACGGCCACAGGCAAAACCATGGTTTGTTCCAGTTCTAGTTCAGGCACTGAGACATGAATGGACTGCGAGAAGGAGACTCCCTAGCAGAGCTATCAATGCCCCAATGTACAACTGACGCAGCAATGCTTTCTATGTAAGGGTGCGAAGCAAGGGGCACTAGCTGGGACACAAGAGATTTCTTCTGAACATTAGGAAGCACTTTACTGTGTGAGTGACAGCACTGACGTAGGTTACCCAGGGAGACTGTGGAGTCTCCTCTTTAGACTGGCCATGGTCCTGGGCATGCTGCTCTGTGTGTTGCTGCTTGAGGGGGTTTGGGCCAAGTGGACTCAGAGATCTCTTCACACCTCAAGCAGTCTGCAACCCTGTGACATGAAGACTGTGACATGAAGGGGCACTGTTCAGTGCTGCAGTAGGTACCACTGTGTCAGTGGACACAGCAGTGCACCACTCTCAGCTTCTCATCATTGCTTGCTAACTTACTCCTGCACTTTGCATCTTCCCTTTCAAGACCAGTTCTCTAAATATTAGATATAGATATATGCAACTGCTTCTATTAAAGCATTTTAATACTCTTTTCTAACTGAACAGTACAAATCAGCTGTCTCTTGCCAGCTCTTGCTACACTTTGCATTTTTGGGTGAGAAACATATGTAATGGGCTTTAAACAAATAGTAGCATTCTGCTGCTCTGAGCACCCATCTGTAGCTCATTTTCAGCTCATTCTAAGGCGTGAACTAATGAGTGTGTTGAAGACACAAACTAAAAATAAAACAAATTTCAGAACGTGTGTGCAAAACACTGTTTCCCTTGGTAGGGAAGAAGCATGGGCTGTCCAGTAAACTCGGAGATCTGCTCACAGTCTCACAGACAGGTGTCAGTGGATGAGAGCAGAGCACGCTGCCCTGAACCTGGGAAAGCAGAGCCACTCAGAACTGAAGCCCAATACTGGAAAACAGCCCCTCGGTTGCCTGCTGGGGAGCATAATGCCATCCATGTATCATACATCTGTGGGGACACGCTGTCCCTAAGCTCCATATCTCCTGCCTTGCTGGGCCAGTAATTGTTTTATAATTCATCATTTCGATTATACATATATAAATCAGGTATAAATAATACAAATAGCAACAGTAAGTTCTTAAATCTAACAGATAAATTCTTTACATTGATGGAAGACTATACTGCAGAAACAATAGCAAATATGAAATACAATAATTCAATTAGCAATAATAACTCTGAGCTGCTGCATGAGGACAGCAGAACGATTAATCACGATGCTGATCTGAAGGGCACCTGTGAGGTAAAAAATAGTTAAATAAATTAGCAAAAGTCTCAAAGCATCAGGAGCTCTAAATGCGAATTGCTACGTACTTCTTCCTTCACTACTTCTTTCAAAGCCTATTTTAAAATTTTGTCTTTTTCTGTCAGCCTCAGAAAGTGCCTTACTGAAATCAGGGGCTGACCCAGGCATGCAGGTGTTGAAAGGAAGTCTGGCTTGTCTTGAGCTTGCAAGGTCAGAACAGGGACTGTAATCCAAATTGCTCTAAAAATAAGCTTTGCTCCTTGCTGCTTTTTTTTTTTTCTCCCTTTGCTTCTGCTATTTTATTTCTACTTTCAGTGCTGCTTCTACCCCCTGTATGCATGGAAGAAAGTTCAACAGTCAATGAAGATGAGAAATAGGAACAGAAAGAAACGTTGAAGTACCTTGCAGGAAACTCTGCGCTAAGATGGTGTTTCATTGTCAAAAAGAGAAGCTGCCTATGTTTAATGAGGAAAAGGGAGAGAAGCCAAGAAAATAGGTTCTAAAAAATAAACCTCAAATTCAGAATATTTGGGAATTAAACTGAGCTGAAATTTACTTCTATTAACTGATTATTTCTTTTGTGGCAAAAACTTCCTTAGCCTCACATTGCTTGCTTTGCTTGCATAATTATTGTGTGTTTATTTTATTGTGAACATTGGCTAGTGCTATTTCAAGTCATTCCTCTGCCAGTCTTCCACCCCCTCTCATTCTGTCATGCTAGGTTGAGCCTCAGGATGCCACCTCCCCAGGAGAGCCCACAAGAGATACAGGGACATACTTCCAGAAACATGAAACTCACCCTCCATATAGTTTGTTAGAAGTCTTGAAAGGAGCTTTAAAAGCATGTTTGAAAGTTTTTCTTAATAAAGATGCATGGTTCCCTCACCTTTCTTCACAGCTGTAAGAGGACGAAATAAGGATGATGACTCACTTCAGCCTATGCTTGAGTGACTAAGTTACCTGGGCGTGGAGGGGGTTTTTGAAGTGCTTGGAGCAGGGGTAGGTTGGTAACCAAACAAGGTTTAAATCTTAAAAGGTGTTTCTTCTCTGTTCTCCAAACTAGTGAAAGTATTTATTTTGAAAAAGATTTTTCCTGCACTCCCAAAGAAAGTATTGCAAAAGAATACTCAAAATATTGATGTCAGTGCCTTAAGCACTAAACCTAATTAAGTTGCTCTCATGTCTTAAAGGACTGTACATACCTGTTTACAGGAGGATGGCAAAGCACCAGCCCTGCCAGGAGATCCATGTCAATGTGTGAGGTACCTCTGCAGTAAAAAGTAAATGACAGTTGGAAATTGGTAGGTGGTACTTGTAGTATAGACCCAAGAAGCTAAGACTGACATTTTTTGGCAGAAGGTTTGTTGTGGTTAAATATCTTTTTTCGTTAGCCAAGGAAAAGCACTCACACAAAAATTACTTGATTCTCAGCAGGGTGTCTAATAGCAGGCCTCCCTGATACAAACCTCTGTCCCTGAATGGGATTCATTCTTTCCCAGCTGAGCTGGTGGGAAGTTCTTGCTCTTACAGGAAAGCGCACAGACTGCTGAGTTGTGTTGTTTTTACTCTCCCTCTTCCATAGGGGTCAAGTGTTCTTACAGAAAACTCACTCCAGGCTATAGGTCCTGACATAAGTCGCCTACATTGCTTATTCTCCCCAAAGGGATTTAACAGACAGGGTGTTAGAGGCCTCATAAACTGCTTGTCAGCCCAGCATTGTTTGCTTATTCCAGGTTCAGTGGAAGGAGATCTCACTTCAATCTTCAGCCTGTCGCGGCCATTTCTTTCACACATTTTCTCTATCTTTTCTTCCACAGCCATCTCTCAGTGCGATCTCTCCAGCACCGCCATCCAGTTCTTCCAGGCTGAGAAGTCTGGCACAGAGTGAGAGACAAAGAGAGACTGAGTCATTTACAAAAACAAGGCACCGCCCATTATTTTAGCACACTGGAGTGGACTACTGCTGAGAGATCTCGAGTGCCAAACAATAAATGAATCCTCTCCGGTTAATCGTCACCCCTGCCAATGAGATGGAGGTTTGTCGCTTTTGCAATAAAGGACAAAAGTCTTTTCTTCTGCTCTTTGTTGCCTGTAACAAAGCTGGTTGGATGCAGCTGGGATCAGGCCCACAGCTGATCCTCCTCTCCCCCGCCCCTGGGCCATTCCACTCAGCTCAGCTGGTGTCACCAGGACAATAGGAAAGCTGTGTTTGTTGCATCTCAAGATGCTAGGTCTATAGTTTGGACAGCCCAAGAATATGCATGCATTCTCTCCATTGATGTTCAGGGTCTTGATATTTCTTTGTTTGGTTTGCTTCATTGAAAGGTAAAACGGAAGAGGACATAATGCCTCTGCTTAGAAATATAGATACATGGTGACGTAAAAGGGAGGAGAAATAAGTATTTCAGACATAAGACCTGAATCCATACTCCTGATGGAGTGGGGGGAACTGGCTATTGTACCAGCTGTGCTGCCCCACTGCAAGATTTCCTCAGGCAGGATCCTTTTCACAGAACAAAGTCCTGGACTTGTTCAGGTGACTTATTGCCCTGGTGCAAGACTGCAAGTTCATCTCCCAGTTCCACCTGGCCTCTGGCAGGTAGCTCTCCATGCAAGAGTGAACAAGTAGGTCTGACTCAGCTGCAGATGGACAAGCCATCTGAAAATGATCAGAATTCAGTGCTCCCTGTCTTATATTGCTAGAACATTGCTTTCCAGTGTGTTTGATGTAGGTACACTGAAAGTAAAGGATAATTTTTCTCACTGTCTTTACATTTCTTTTCCCAGCCTGGAAGAAAGTAGGCAGATTCTAGCATGTGCCCACTTTCTCCCTACTAGGGTCACAGCAAAAGACAGAGCTAAGTGAGTCAATTATGCCTGTTTCATCCTAGCCTTGTTGCCTGCCTCCCCACAGGTTGCTCATCTGAGCCTTATAGCAAACTGCTGCATAGCACACTCATTTCCATAAAGCATACCACTACCAAGAGGCTCCCAACACCTGGCTGCCTTTCAAACAGCCCATCCTAAGTGCTGGCTAAACTTGTTTTGTTCTGCATGAAGAAACCATCCATGTTATCATCTGCACTGAGTACCTAAGGTACAGTGCCAGTGCTATGGCTAAAATAAAAATAAGCTCTTCTACAGATTGGACTTTTCTCTAGCTCCTTCGGTGCAAACTGCAGTGTTCTTTCCCCTTCATTTTGCTGCTAAATAACTGTTTTCATGCCTCCACTGTACAGATTGATACACATCTTTAAAGGGCTCATTTGAGTTGTGTTTACCTATACACAACTAAAACTGAGATAAGTGTTTTTCTTACCTTACCCAACATAGGAGATCTCAAATTCTCTTGCATCTAATGTTAGAAGTATTAATGACTCTTACTCCATTTCCTATTTTGGAATAGTGTATTTCCTGATTCTTTAAATGTCATTGGATTATTGATTGTTAGTGTGTTCTATCTGCATATGAATGCATGTACTCCTGCAAAAGATAGTCACCTAGAAACCTCTGGAAATTGAATACATATTCAGGACTCAACAATTCTAGCCTTATATATTCTAACATAGCAGCAGAATTTCATCACCTACCTCACCATCAATTTTTTTTTTTTTAGATCTTATCTTTTCCAATCATAAGCTGAAAAAGATGCATGATACAATATCCTACCAGTGCTGCAGGGGATGTGACTCCATAGGTAATTTGTGAGATAGATGTTGGGAGTGTCCCAAACTAAAATTGTTTGAGGATAAAATTACTGAACATGGTGCTGAAATGGTGGATCACCCACTGGCCTTGTCTAGGATTTCCAGAGGGCTTCTATGTGCCAAAATACTACTGAACATCAATTAAAATAGTATCTAATTACCTTCACTGAAACTCACAGCTCACCCTTCCCGTAACATTCCTTTCAGTGATTGCATTAGCAATGCTATAGACTTTGATGGTAACAGACAACATTGTTATAGCAACTGAGGTCTGAAATGACAAGAACTGGGCTGACTGGACAAAATGAGACATTCAGTGGCATCTCTGATGCACACACGCAGAGGGAAGTCCTGTGCCTCTGTGCTTAATCAGCACACACTGCATGAAAGCTCAGGTAGAAAAGAGAAAAAGAAACAACTCAGTTCATAGGCCACCTTCTCCCCTTAGGAGTTTTCTGTTGTGGTTCCACTCTGAAAATTCTGGGAAAGAGGTGAGGTTTTGTGCTGCAGAACCAAACCAAACCCATTCAGTTTGGGTTGGAAGAAACCTCAAAGGTCAAGTTCCAACCTCCAGTAACACATGTAATCCCACTTTCCCATGAAGCACTGATCATGTAATTATTTCAAAAACAGATTTCTTATTAGTGTGTGATCTCTCACCATCTAAATATTGCCATCTCTCCCCTAGCCTATGAGTTCACAGATAAGTAGTACTCAAAGAGACTGAAAAACCATTTAGTTTCACCAGAACTCAGAATAAAGTTATTTCATAAGAGTACTAGGAAAAGAAGAAAAATAATTCCTGCAGAGGAGTAAAAGTCTGTGGTAGGCCTCATAGTGCGCTAGGAAGTTCTATATTTAAAAGCTGTGGATTTTTTTTTAGAACTTTTTCAGGTTCAATAGAAAATTATACTTTAAATTAAACAAGCTCCTGTTGCTTTTCTCTTTACCTACGCGTTGTCTCCTGTTTGTCTGCCAGCCATGCAGCAAGCGTTTGTTGGTCTCTCTATACTGTTTTGCATCCACATAAGATCACATGAAGTACATCAGCCTTTACTTTGTGCTGTGTTTTACCCCAGCAAGTAGCTCAGCATCACAGAATTTTTCTCTCATTCTCCTCCGAAATGTGATGGAAGGCACAGAAATAATAGCAGCGCAGCAAAGCCTTTGGCCACAGCAAATGAGGACAAACTCAAATGCAGCTGTCATAGACACAGAAATGAAGGGAAAAAAAGGCTGTTTACCTTCAGAAGATCACAGGATACAGGAATCTCTACCAAGATACCCTTACCTCCACTGTGAACCTTTAAATGAGGCCTGGGCAGGGGTGGATCCTGCCTCCAGCCCTTCCAGTCACTCAGGTACACTGCATGCACCTGAGTTCCCCTGGGCTGGCCCTGCCTTCCACCAGGTGCTCCATCACTGCTTCAGGCCGTGACTGAGCATTTCCTCTACATTCTCCCTTCCCACTGGGATGGGGGAGTGAATTAAAATAAAAAACAGTAGAACTCATGGGTTGAGATTAAACTATTTACAGAGATAGAGAAAAAGGAAAATAATTATGACAAACATATATGCACGTGTGTGTATACATATACATAAATATATATGAATGTTTATAGCAAGTGATCCACAAGCAGTTGCTCACCACCCCTGACTGAAATCCAGCTATCTCCCTGAGCAGCAGAAGAGAGCAAGATGAATTCCCACCCCCTTCAGAACTCCTTCTGTGTGATATCATACGGTATGAAATATCCCTTTGGCTGGCTGAAGTCAGCTGTCCTGATTCTATCCCCTCCTAACTCTTTTGGCCTGTCACTGAGAAACAGCTTTGGCTCTGAACAGCACTGCTTAACAGCCTGTAAACCCTAGTGTGTTGTCAACACTTTTTCTGCTAGAACCAAAACATAGCATCACCTCAGGCACTCTGAAGAAAACAGCTCTGCCCCAGCTGAAACTAAGATACTCTAGCATAGGCATCTTCTTGTGTATATTGTTAACTGTGGAAATGCTGATTTCATGACATCCTACAGGTGGAGCACATGGGGCACTTACATGAAGTGTGCCTTACCTTGAAATGGCTTTCCCACGCTATGTCCATATGTATACACTGTGCATCTCTTTTATTTCAGGTAAGGCATATCACTCATCTTTTCATTGATCCCAGGATGTATCCTGGGTTCATAATCAACTGTATTCCTCATCATTCAAAGCCAGGTTCTTCTAGGCTTGCTGTTGTCAGATGATGTGCTGGTGGACTCAGCACACTCAGCTCCCACTGGCAACACAGGTATAACTGTCTAAAACTGCCTGCATCTGCACACTGGGCCCAAGGGAAAGCCCAGGTATAACTGCCTCCTGGACACTGTTTCAGGAACCATCACTGCTGAATCTCAGTGTTACCAGCAGGGCCTGGGTACCCAAATCATTAACGAGAAGCTGCCACTTGCTGTTTCATGAGAAACTATATGCTACTGCTGGCCTCCATTCTGCCCAGATAAGGATCTTGGTCAGATTTTGTGTAGGTGGCTTTTCATTCTAGTTTGCCAGATTTTTCATGGAAATAAAAATTCAGTTTTTCTCCGGTGTTATAAGGAAAGGCTTGGAAAAGCAGAATTGTGATGATGGATAAAATATTATTCCATTAATTTGATAAAACTATTCATTTTTATCTACTTAGTCTGCAGAGTTTTGTTTTTCTTTCTGTGGTGTTATTGTTAATTTTAGTACTGAAATATGAATATTCCAGACTTGAATATACCAGTTCCTCCTATCTGAAAGGTGATGTAGGTTTCACTGGCATTGTTACTGGGAGCAGCACAGTCTTTTTTACCCCCTTGGTTTCTTTTAGAGTGAGTAGACTCATTGGTGTAAGTTAAATAATGTAAGGGAAAGCAGCATCCAAGGAATACAGGGACTGGGCAATCTGGATGGACTTGCCAGAAGGCATAACAAGCTCTAAACAGTTAAGCCCTTGCCAGCTGGAGGTAAGCTTTGATGGTCTGGCTCTCCAGTGTGCCCCTTTAAGCATCTGAACACTACTGTGTGTTTTGGGAAGATTAAAAAGAAAAAGGTACACCATTCTGTAATGGAAACTGAAAACTACTGAAAGCAATAACATCTTTACTGTGCAAGTTTGAATAATATATGGAACATGGTAGTTAGGATTCAGAAATTTACTACAGTGCCTTTGGATCATGTCTTTGGAGTAACTCTATTTAGACATAACACTGGTACTATGAGAATGAATGTGCTTCCTGTACCTACAGTAGTTTGGGCTAATTGGTGAGGGCTCGGTATCACTCTGGTGTGGAGCAGAAAGCTGTACAGGTATTCAGAGCAACTAAGCTATCAACTTCAGTAAGTTCCTCATCCAAAAGACTCACTTAGAATTGGATATAGAAAAAAGATACTTGCACAGACAGGGCATTCTGAAAGCACCCATAGCTATGCATAGCTATCAAAAATATTCCAGTTTTGAAGAAAGTGAGATTTTTAGAACTTTCCAAGACTCCATAATGATGCTTGCAGGGTATCCAGGTGGCCAATGAACCCAGCAGCAGAACTGCTATGCAGTGGACAACCCAGGGCATCAGGAACCCCAGTGATGGCAGTACTGGCCAGAGGGAAACTGTATACGCTTCAGTCTGTTCTGTCCGACACCCAAACCTGTCAGTGCTTGGCCATGTTTCCAGCAGTACCTGAAAGATCAAAGACTAAGATCTGCTCCTGCTTAAAGCACTTTCCTCAACCCATCCTAGCACACACATAGGTAATGTCCCCTGGGGCTGCCTGAATCATCTCTGCAGCATCAGTATCTGACACTTCGCTTTGCAAAGCATTTGCTGTTTAATGCATGTTTGTGCTCCAGTTCCCACCTTGTTGAAATGACGAAACTCTGCACAATGTAAGCCTGACACAATTCCCTTCTCCTAGAGAGAATTCGTTTACTGCACTGGCAGAGCTGTCAGGTAAGGCAAGGACTGTGCTCACATGCTCAGAAGGTGGTTGAGAAATCTGAAAACATCGCACAATCAGATGTAAACAAACAAGTTCTGCATATTCTCCTTTCCCAAATATTCAGAAGTCTTAAAAGAATTGGGTGTGTAATTGAAAGTAGCCAAAGGCAGCTTTATCCTGTGCTACCAGCATTCATGCAGCTGATCACCCAAAGTTTCACTTGGCAGGTTGTCAGGGGTTATGCATTTTCACATGGGTGAAGCTCTTCAACAAAGCTTTGCAGCCTGAACAGCACAATAAATAAATAAAAATAAGAATAATGGGAGGAAAAAAAAACCAAAACACCACAAAAACACAAAAACTCCACATCCTCATCCTTCTGCTGATTTTATTTAAAAAGGTTGCAAAATAAATATTCATTCTCTCTTCACCTCAGTCTTACAGCTAAACCCTTTGTTCCGTATTGCAGCTTCACAGCACCAGAATCCTATTTTCTTTTGCCTCTGGAATCTCACCTCCATTCACTTTGAGAGGCAAAAGGAATGATTTTTCCTATATAAAATCCCTGGTGCCCCATATCCACTGTAAGCACATTTGAGGATGTTGCTCCTGATGTCACAGTATCCCAGGCAGAAAGCGATCCTGAAGTAGGATATTGGAAGGCTCTTTGTCAGAAAATTGTGCACTTGATGGGGTGCAATGATTCTGAGAAATGAAGAGTGTTTTCCTGAAAACCAAAGCACTTTCAGAGTGAGTGCTCCAGGGAACAGTGCTGATGCTAACGCCAGAACACCATGTCTGTTTGCTTGAGTGCTAAGATCTACACTTTTTCCTCTTACCGGCCAGAGGAGAAAATAATTCTATGAAAAGAAAACTCCGTAGACAACATATTACTGAGGGGAATATGAGGCTTTTGTGCTCTGCATTTGAAACTTGTACTTTATACTAGGTAATTTCAGTAGTTCTTTTAAAAATAATAATTTCTCCACCTTCTGGGAAAACTCACTTCTACAGACTTTGTTCTGTGCAAAATGAAAATAACTGAAGTATGACATGGTAAACAGAAAGGGACACAATAGAAGCTACATAATGTTAAAATCTGACAATTTATTTCCATAGTTATCACAATTTTAATTCAGGTATCCATTGATTCCACCCCACTCTGCAGAACATAGAAATACAAGAAAATAGAAGAGTGGGTCAACATTCTGAGAGCTCCATCCCAGAGAAACCATGTGAGATGCTGAGCTCAGACAAAAGCTCTCCCCACCAATGTTCTACTGAACTCTCACCACCAGAGAGGGGCACAGGGAAGGAGAGGGTTGTGAAAAAAGTTTTTAATGCTTTTTTCAATCACTGCTCTCGTGAGAGACAGAAAAGTCCACCTACAATACAAACCGTATCATTTACCAAAACCACAAGTGAATGTGTTGTTTTTTCCTTTTGCGGCAAGCTTTGACGTCGAGTGGCATTCCCAGCATGGAGATAAATTTATTTATTCATTAATTCAATATATTCAATAAACCAACCAGCACATAGACTTATTCTTTACAAGTAATTAGAATGTATTACAAGCATACAAATGTGCCTAAGATTGAGAACTCAGGTTATAATCTAATGAAAATATTGTCGCTGAATTAATTTCCTATGTGGTGCCAGGGCCGTGGAATAAAAAGTATATTGAAAGTCTTCAGAGACCTACTGTCAACAGCCTAGCACTGCCTCTACTTCAAGCTGGAGAAGATTAGATTTCAAAAGCCTGTTCTGTTTCACGCCTTTTCTAGTTGTCTTGCAGGAATCTTCCATGCTTTCAAGGTCTCCCCAAAGTTTCAGAGATTAAGAAAGAGAAGAAACAGGCAAATTCTGCTACAAGTGTTGCTAAAATGCATTAGTCTCTCAGAAATACAAGTCAAATGCAGATTTCCCAGGAAGTTAAGGCCATTGGTCCTCTGAGCAAAGTTGCAGTTTATTATATTCTGCAGATTGCATCACCACAGCAATTGAAAATTATACTGTGTCTGGCTGTTCTTGGCTGTAGATGTAGTCTTTTTTTTTTTTTATCAGAACTGCAGCAACACAGTGTACCATCACCATGTGGAAAGTCACTGCTGCTTGAGACCTTCTATGTACAATCGGATATCATATCTGTCTAGCATTTTCCACGCTCTAAGCATTTTGCAATCTAACCAACTGATACTGTATCAGCAAGAACAGGAATATTTTTTAAGAATGAGATATATGATTGCAACAGGTTTATTTCTGCTTTGTTTACGGTTTTTTTTTTGTTTTTTGTTTTTTGTTTTTTAATGAACTGGAATGCAGACAAAGGCTCTGTTCAATAGTGTTCTCAGAAGATAACTGCAAATTGAAGGGAGAAGTAATCACTAAGTATCCATTGGAGATTTATTCTTTGTCCTGCCATTGGAAGCCAGACAGGAAGACAACCTATTAGTGGCATATTAATTCCAGCTTTCCTTTTTAATCCACCGATACTGAAGGTCAAGTAAGCCCTGCAAAAATGGCCCTCTTTGGGTGCACAGATTTCAGATGCAGGCTGTGTCACCGTATGAAGCAGTTTTTCCTGATACACCCCCGGAGCTGCCTGTAAGTAACCTATCTTCAAAGCCACTTTTGTTTCCCCCAACCTAGAGTAGAGATCCCAGGGCTTCTCCCTCATTATACTAATGAAAAGAGGCGATTAGGTTATCCAGGTCTTTGTGGTTAATTCTGTTTGGTCATAAGTATTTTCCCTGCTTCAGTAAGCAGCAGACAGGCATTGCTGTGTCCTGCATGAACATTGTTGTCATCAGTAGTATAATTACTCAGTCCTAAAACAGAAAGTTTTTGCATAGCACTAAGAGGTAGAGAAAGATAAAAAACTGTATGAGCTTCACGGGGAGCACTTCTGTGCAGGGCTTATCAGTGGATCCTTATCTACTTTAATCTGACAGCACAGGTGTGAGGGAACCCCACAGCTGGTACAGACTGTCTGATGGGTAGTAACCCACTATGCTTTGCTGGACACCAGTTTACTTGTTCCGAGTTGAACAACGAAAAAAATTAAGAAAGCGTGTTTAAGTACTGCTGGTAATGCAGGAGGGGTGGTGGGGAGCCTAGGAGAGAGCTGCCTGTCTTTGCTGTCTGTTGGCATGGGTAATAAACATTACACAACACCCACAGACACTTCCTCCTGCAGAGAGAGGTCATGGTAATTATGGAATGAGTGTGTAAAAAAAAACCTTCATGTCCCATGTTCCTCATTTTAATAACACAGACATCATTGTTGTGAAACATCCTCCTTAGAAAAGCATTAAAAGCAGAGGTACATGTCCTCAGCTGCAGCAGCCTGGACTGCACACTTTTGTGTGCACCCGTGGGAAGGTCCCAGCCCACAAGCAGCTCAGGGAAACCCGTGCCTAGAAGTGTCACAGCTTCTCCTTACAGCTTCCAAAACAATGTTTTTGAATATTGAGATGAAGCAGCAAAAAACTTTTTTTTAGAAAAAGTTGTCTCAAGGCTCCCATAGTCCTGATACTCCCAGAAGGAAGCTGACTTCTTATGCAGGAAATAATATTTCAAGTAGAAAACCATAAGAAAGTCTTCAGTCTTTTTTACAGTAACCCATATTTAAAAAAAGCTCAACTCTAGCAGAATTATGTGAATTCTGAATAAGTCATTTAGGAAGTAAAATATAACAAGATACAGAACAATATTTTTTGAAAGAGGGAAGGACAGAAAAGCAAGAGATAATGAGGAAAATCTGTGTGTCCCAGACTGAAGACATTCATTTGAGTGCTGGAGTCAGTCCTTCTGGACTCTGTTCACAACTCCATCATGTCAGTCTTTGTGTTGCAATTATCTCCATTCATTTGAAGACTTTTTTTCTTTGGACATTGTTTGACTACGTTGGGATCTGAGCAAACTCTCACTATCTCTGCTGCCAAGAATGGATTTGGTATTCAGCACCCGTTACTCAGTGACTAGCTGGCACAACTGGTGGGCAGGCCTGCTTCTCAGGGAGCAGGTCTCTCCTTAACCCCCTGCATACTTCCTTACGGACACAGCATCCCAAAGGCACAAAAAAATGCCACCACTATTTCCTCTTTTTGACTAACAAAGAGAGAATATGATGCCCTGCTGCTAACTAAAGGTCAAAAGAATATCTGTGAATGGAAGTCCAGAGGGTAGAGAAGAGCAAAAGGGAAATAGATACTCTATCAAGAGCTAGTGAAGAATGCAAGCTTTGGTTTACATTGTGCTTTATGTCACTCTCCACTCAATATTATTCTCTTTCTTCTCCAGCTTGTGGTGAAGCTTTGTTCATCAGCAGTAAGCAGCATGTCTTGCTCATAACGTGATCTGCATGAGCTCTGATGCTGGAACGTTTGGGCACGGTGCATTGATGTGTCGGCCATGATGAGTTCAACCTCAGCTACCATTAGTGGAGATGGCCAGATCCCAGTGAGGAGTCATGGACCAAGGAGATGACTATGAAGGATCTTTTCTGAACATATGTACTTCTGCAGGTACAACCAAAGGCAAGCTTTCTCTTTATTCTAGAAATTCGTACTTCTCAAAGTATGAGAAAAAAATATTTTGAGAATGCAAATGGCAGATATTGCGTTGATAAACATTGCAAAGCAAATTCATTAGTGGTCTTTCAAAGAGAATTTCTATGTTTTCCTGCCATAAGATAACAAAGAGATAACATTCTCTGTCACCTCTCTCATTTTAGAATACACATTAAGGTTCTAGTGCTAATTACCACATTCAGTCCTTGGAAAGAAAATAGACCCACAGCATCTTAACTGCAAAACGTGGTTTTCAGGAAGAAATCATTTTCTGAGAATACAAAAATATATTTCATTCTTAATGAGTAATTGGTTTATGTTTGTATGCAAATAAAGGAGAAGCAGATTTTCTATGTATTTAATAGCATTTAATGCATGATCATTTCATACAGCCGGGCCATTTTCACAATGTTTCTTTTCTGTTATTAAAATATTGATAAAACACTGAACATTCATTAGTTACACCAATTCCAAGTGCACAGAAGGATGAACAAATGCATTTTCATTATGAAAGGTAATAATAATTAAGAGTGACAGCACCTTATCCTCAGGATCTGCCTCCCAGCAGCAGTTCGGCTGATAAAAAAAACAGAAGTTAAGATAAGGCAGCAATTATTAAGACAAATCTTTTGAAGGTCTGTTTGAACTCCTGTGTCCAGCAGATAATCTGATTTTACAAGGTGCTCCAAGGCGAGGTAGGCTGCACGGGAAGCAGTACCCAGGTGCAGGCCTTCAGCCCTTTGCACCGGCATTTTTACCTCTAGCCATTTCCTCGGTCTCTTCTTTTGTTTGCTACAGCTGTGACATATAAATCAGTCTTCATTCCGTCTCACTGACACCAAAGAGAAACACAACACAAACAATGCAGAACAGCAAGTCCCAAATGTATTAATCTTTTTTCCTTT
>VXAB01009727.1:182605-284951 GCA_013399175.1 Odontophorus gujanensis
TTTTTTTTTTTTTTTTTTTTCTTTTTCTTTCTTTTTTTTGCTGATTTCTTTCACCTATCTTTTTGGGAAGATTCAGAACAGCTGTGGGCAACTCAGTAATTCTTTCTTCATAAATATTACATACACACAGAGCATGAATATCTGAGTAGCTAACTCTGACTTAGGTGAAACCAATTGCTAATGACAAATCATTTTTCCTCAGTGCCATTCCACCCAAAACAAGCATGAGGGGGACAAGATGATGCAATTTGGAGGTGGACAGCAAAAGGGAAGGAAGGTTTAGACTGGAAACAAAGGCAATTATTGATCAATCCTTCCAATTGAGTTCTGAGGTGGGAGTTTTAGCAGAAAGATACCCATGCTCAGCAGCTATGCGGGTATTCTTAGGAAATAAATTAGCAAACACTCAAAAAAATGATTGACTATTATGGGCAATTTTTATCACATCACTGAGCTGCTACGTCTTGGTGTGCTATGCCCTGCACAATGCTGCACACTTCATGTGCAAACTGCAGTGGGAAAGACCAGGCAGCTCTCTAACATCCTCCCCTTGGGGTGTACCATATCCCTATAGTGGTAAAGGACAGCTTGGTTTCACCCTGCCCAGTCCCATTTCACCCATGTATTTCTTCTCTTTCATAGGCTCTTACAGCCATGTGCTCATAGCTCAAAGTGGATTAAGCAGCTGTTCCAGTGGAAACCACTTTCATTTTATTCCTTCGCGGGATGCTTTTCAACCTAATGAACTCGCACTGCTGCACGTGGGCTACAGAGGATGTGCTGAAAGAGTGTGCCTGGCAATGGGGCTGGGAACAGGGCTGCCCCTTTTGGTGACATCAGGTCAGGTGTAAGAATGTGTCCGCTGACTTTTAATAATGAATAAGATTTGTGACTTTATGCTTGAGGCACAGAACAGAAATGTAGTGTCTCCAGTCAACAGGAATAGCAACTGGCAATCAAACCTCAGCTGAATTTTATGGCTTTCACTGTCCCAAAGACATCAGCATATATTGGTCTCAGATTTGCCATTGGTAATAGTTATGTACAGTTGTCTCTTTTAGAATATGTCTCCTCTCACATGTGTTTTGCCTCAAGAAACATTCTTGTTGGTTAGTTTGAAACCACCGCAGTGCACACACTGTATTGCCAGGGCTTCTGCTCTGACAGCCCAATCCTGGGCACCGCTGCAGCTGCTGCTGAGCACAGCTGTGCACCTGGCCCATGACCTGCCCTGACATGGGCTGTGCTCTGCAGATGGTGCCCCCCGAGCTCCTGGGCTGGCCTGACCATCCACACCATGTGTGCGACACTCAGAAGCCTTGCTCATCCAAAAAAGCTGACAAACCATTTCACCTTCTCATTCCGGATAAATCTGCAGTTATTCATTCATTGCAAATACCAAGTCCCACATTAGCAGGACCCTGTGAAGCAGATGAAGAGAGGATTGCTTCTGAGGAATTCAAATGCAAACTGTACCTCTTTGGACAGTTGTGTTGAGCCTCTCCATGGCCACAGGCTGTGCTTCTGCCGTTCTTTCCAGATCACGTGGATCTGCAGACTGCCCAGGGCAACCAGGAGCCACCTGGGATGCTCAGGGACCCACAGGTATGTGGTCATTGGACAGGGCAGTAACACTGCTTTGGTCCCTGTGTGCTGCCTGCACATTCCAGAAACAACTGGCAGCTGAGAGGGCTTTCTGAGTCCAAATATCAAGGATACTAACACTCTGTTTTCCAATACAAGTGCTCTGTGGCAGGGACCAACAGAGCAGCACATTTCCTCTGCCAAGGAAGGACAGGAAAATGTTGTTTGAGTTGGCTTTATTTCCCCATGCTCAGCAAGTTTGAGGAGCAGAACCTGCTCAGGAGACAGTCCAAGAATACTGGGCAACAGCAAGCTGTCAGTTGGGTTTTCCTCATTCCCCGGCAGCTCTGTGCCTTTCTGCTTGTCCAAGTCAGCACTGCCACTTACTTTTCACTTAAGGATAAATGGCATTGCTTAAGATAGTAAAAAATAACCACATGGCCATTTCTGTGACACATAAGCAGAGAAAAAGAGGTTAAAAAAGTTTGGCCCAGGTTCTCCAGCTGCCTAGTTCTAGAGCTGATTCACTTTCCATACCTGCGTTTGCTCCAATTCACTTCACTTTAAAGAATATGTCTTTCAGAAAACATTCTTTTCTCAGTTTCTGATGAAAATCTAGCAGTTTTGGTCATAAATTTTTCACCTTGAGACACTTTGCTTTTATCTCTGGAAAACTGAACATATTCTTTATGTAGGTGAAAAACAGCATTTAGTTGGAAACTGTAATTCTCAGGTTAAAAATACTTTCAACAAAAATATTTGAAAGAAGCCTATAAGTTGCCTTACAATGCATCTAGACAGACAAGATTGTATCTCGGCTCTTTGGGTGATAATCCCATATCTGGCTGTTGTCAGCAGGGGACATGCTGGGTCAGAGCACAAGCACAGTGGGGCTCTCTGGATAATCCCTCCATGGACCTCCAGCCCTGGTAAGCAGCAGGACAGCTGGAGGCTGCAACCAGGGCACTGTGAGGAGCAGAAATAGCTCTTACCTCCACAAGCATATCTGACTCGTGGACATCCACTTAGACTGCTGGCCTCTCCAGCAGGCAGCAGCAAGAACTAACGCAGTGTTTCCCTGAAGCAGTTCATGGGACATCAGAAACACTGACAATCCTCTAGACCTCTGCTACTCAAATGGATCAAGCAGATGGCTCCACATCACTGAGTAAAAACCAACGCAGTGCCCAGTTGTCATGATCCCCAGGTTTTCTGGCCTGAGAGAAGAGCGGTGCCATCCCCCAGTACACAGAGAACACATGTTCAGTCTGCAAAAGCAAAGAAAGAACTGCACTCTAAAAGAAAATCCTGCTTTGTTTACAGGTTGCTTTTATTTACAAATATACTGAGGTGTAATCTCTCTCTTTTTTTCTTTTTCTGTCATTTTTTTTGTTTTAGTGTCTGTGTGGGTGGGTGTGCGCACATGGGAGGAAGCATAATGTTTGAGAATCTCATGTATCTTGGCTGCCAGGCCATGGCGGCAGAAAATAAAATCAGCAAAATGAAATTTAAAAACACTAATAAATAATTTAACAATGACAAGTAATTAAATAATAAAGAAGACAACAACAATCTACATACATTATGGTGGCTTGTTACCAACACAGAAGGAAAGAAGGGGGAAGCTACTGCAAAAGGCAGATGGTTACGTATGAAAGAGCATATTCATATTTTTACAAGTTAAACAAATTGTAACAGACAGCTACAAAATACTACGTTTTGATAACATAAATACAGAATATATAAATATACAAGTAATACAGCCATACACAGCTAAAAAATAGGGTTCACTTAAAAACAGTTCCCAATGCAAAATATCTGTCAGTCCCTTCACAGTCACTGCTGAACAAAACAAGGGTGGCAGAACCAAGAGGACATGGGCTGTGTTCTTTAGGAAGGCAAATGACCGCCACTTTATTGGGGCAGGTCTCTAGTGAGCAAGGCTGTACTTAAGTCCCCCCCCAAAGCCAATACCTTCCATACTTGCCCAAAGGTAAGCACGTGCCTGAGGAGCCCCCCCTAGCGAGACACATCCAAACCTGAAGCCCTGGCACTCTGCCGTGGGTGCAGGAGTTGTCTGTCCAGTGCCACCAGGTGAGGAGGAACGCTGGTACGGAGACATGGACCAGCACATGCAGGGACACCTGCTCTCCATGGACGTGGGGAGTGCTTTGAGCATTGGATTGTGTGCAGCACTGCCCTGAGCACTTCAGACTTCGAATACCATGGATCCAGATTCCGCAGCTTAGTTGTGCTTTAGTATACTCCCTTTCCTTTCACTTTTGTGACAAAATGTGGTACCTGTAAGAGCTCTTTCCTTCCTGTTGGTTCTGCTGTTAAATTTTAGTAACTCCTTGGGGTGGCCGGGATTATTGGTTTGAAGAAGGCGCCCTCACAAACCTCAGCTTGCAGCACCCCGGCAGCATCACAGAGAGCTGTGTTCCTGACCACCTGGGGAGGCTTTGGATGTACCTCTGATCCCTAAAGAAGCTGAAAGGAGTCCTGAGCACAGTGGGAAGAGGTATATGGGTTCACACCATCCCTGGAAGGTATGCCAGCATGAAGAACCTTCCCCATGCAGTGATAGCACAGTAAGATGGCTGCTAAAAGAAGAGCACTGACCTCCTTAAAGGACATGGGAGTATCATCAGACACGGGAAGGGTGGGTCTGAGGAATCCACTCAGCAGCCACGGTGAGACTAGAGGGAGCTGTGCCGTGGGACAGTGAGCAGTGACTGAGCCAAGTGGTCTGGATGTTTTTAACGATAGATTTTAAAGAAGAAAATGAGATAAAAATTCTTGGGGTGGTGCTTCAATCTCAGTGAGTGTAACCACTGTATTTTACTTACAACTGTACTTCATGTTGTGACTGTGAAACATATCTACCACCGGTCCCTAAGCACTTAGAACACAGCTTCTACTCCAGAGTGCTTCAGGAAAGAGGGGGCTGAAAAGAGCAGTACATGGTAGGAATTGTTCCCCTGACATTCAGCCATGCAATGAAGCATGCTGCCACCCAGCTGAGAGCCACGAGGGTTTGGTGACTACACTGCTCAGTAACCATTTATGAATGCAGGAAAATCTGTGTGCTATCATTGCTTTTATAAACAGATTGGGTAATTGCACAATAAAGACCTCTGAGGAAGATGTAACGTAGTGTATTCACTCTGACCTCACAGAGATTTTTTTAAGCATTATTGAGCAAACACTGAAACCTAATTAATCATCTTTTACTTAATTGCATCTTGTCACCACTTTAGCTTAACATGTATTCCTTGGTTAGCCAAAACAACATGATTGAAGCACTGTGAAGAGCTCACTTGATGCATTTATATTAGAGAGGTTAATTTCCTAGGGAAAATGATCACTGTAAGGTGCATGTAATAAACTGCTGTCGTGACCTCTAGCCTCCAAGCTCCCATATGTGCAATCATTGTTTGTGGTTTCCGTGGAAAAGCCAGATGCTAAGAATTTTTGGCAAGGGTTTATCAACCTGACTCAGTATAAGATATTACTGTGATATGGCCCATTAAACATTTTACTTTTACCTGATCAGTGACATTTCCCTTGCCAATAGAAGAGTAAAAGAGAAATCAAAAGGGTCAGAGGTTGCTATATAATCTTTTACTGCAGGTCCCAGGTTAAAACCACAATGATCACACTCCAGTAGGATGATTCATTCCACAAAAAAAAAAAAAAAAGTGACATTTATTTTGTTTTAATGAACTTTGGCCTTTGCCAGATATAATGGGTCTGCTGAAAACCTTCAGCTATGCATTCCTTCTCTTGACCAGCAGCAACCCACAGTGGCAGGGGAAGCATTACACATGCCAGAGGGCTCAACTGCGTAATGCCTGTGGCATCAGAGGTGGTAGAATATGGGAGAGCAAAGTGCCATGACACAACACACTGAGAGAGAAACAAGATGGTATGTACAGGTACACTGCAATGAAAGAAAAAGTAAAGGTGGCAAACAGTCATCTAAAGAACAACTAAGGTTTATGGCTATTTCAGCTATCAAATGGGATATCTGATCCTTTCCTTGGAAATGGATTCTATTTTCAACATCCAGAACAGAAGCAGAGGTAGAGTTGGGACAAAGCAGTTCTGTACGTCACATTATAGCCCTCACACAAGTTTCTGTTTACATTAAAAATGCCATTTTGATCCAGCCAATAATGAGGGACAAAGCATGATTTGAGTCTAGCTTATAAACCCAGTATGTTTGAGGCGGTGAAGATGCTTTTCTATGACTCTGAAGGAGCACAGGAGGAGGACAGGGAAGAAAACATAATGAATCCACTGAGGTTGGTGGTTACAAATGCTTATAATGTGCCATATGAAAAGTGCTTGCCTTCTGCCCTGCAAGCAGTACAGCTCACCTGAGTTCTTTATAAATATTTACTACCATGCAGAGAAAAGGGAATTTGCTACTTATTTTAATACACAAGGAAAGGGAAGGATGGATAAAAAAAGAGAATTCTTTCAAAATACATCTGGGGGTTCACAGCCTTCGATTAAAAAGCCGCTTCCCCGTCAGAAAGCGAGAGAATGGTCACTAGCAAAAATACAGAGGTGTAAAGGCCTCAACTCCTCGGAGATGAGATTGGTGCCTACAGGGAGGGGAGCATCCTCCAGCACCTTTGTGGGGACATGGGATCCTTCTGGTGCCAGGAATCGTATGGAAGGCAGGTATGGGGCTGGCCACCATGCAGCAGCAGGAGAGGTCTATCTCCAGGTGTGTGCTTCACTGCTGTACTGTGTGCATACAGTCTTCTCCCTCAATGCTTGCCTCACCCCGATAGAGCGAAGCTGCATTAACTTATCTCAGAGATAAAAGTTTGCTTTCTTAATAAGCCTCTAACACTCGTGGTCCACGTTTCTATTCTGGCAAGGAATGTGAACATATCTGCTTCCTCAGACCTAGCACCTGATCCTTGCCACCCACCCCTCCAGGGCACAAAGAGAACTGTTCTGCACCAGGAAGAGGTGTGTGGCTGTGGCAGAGCTGCCTGGCAGGACGGCGGCGGGCACACTGTCACTCCCTGCCAGGCATCCTGCTCCTCGGCCAGGGCCCCCAGGACAGACCATGCTCCTGCAAGCATGCTGTGACCCACAGAGGCTGCAGCTTTGCCCTGCTTGCAGCCCTTGGCCAAACATCACCCAGCACTCTGGACTTGGGTTTGGCTGTTATGGTCAATACAGTAAAGGTATTTATTTCAGGAAGGGTCTATCCTGCCAATCTTGCCCCATGAGCTCTATTTTGAACACACCCTGTAATTACTGATATTACCCTGGCAAATCTTCCCCATGAAGTTTTCTTCACTAAGAACCATGACCGTACTTGTCTGCCTCTCCACATTATAATTATCACCAGGCAATGTTCATAACTATGCTATTCTTATTTATGATATCTTATGCCCTACGAAAATCTATATGATGTATGCTCAGACTTCAGAGTCTGAGATGATCAGACTTCAGCTGGGACATTCCCTTCAGTTCCGGCACCACTTGCTCCTCCATTTGCACTACTAGCAGTTTAGTTGGAGCATTTATTATAAATACAGGAGTCCCATCAGTGTGAAACCTGCAGGAACTTGATTTGACTCCAGTTCAATACATCCAAGCCTCCCATTGAGATCTCTTTCCTACTTTTTTTATTCCCAGTTGGTGCACGTTTCAGGACTTTTGATGGCTCAGGCTAGAACTGTGTACCATTCATTCTTGCTGAGGCAAGACAATTAACTAAAGGAGTGCTTAATTATTCCAGATGGGCAATGGAGTATAGCACATTTATGCCTCATGCAAAACATAAATAAACAGAACAGAATGAACAACACATCTGCCAATCATAGTCTAGACTTAAAATTTGGCACTGAAATACTTACAAACAAAAGTAAATGTTTTATTCTCACATTTCAAAAAAATTAAATAAAACTCCGTCTTGTAAGCACCTTTAGTTTTAATTATTTAAGATCAATACTAATCTAAACGCCTCTGTCCCTAACATGCATCTCTTCTCCAGGGTCATAGACCTTTCTTATTACAAAATCACTGGCTTTCTCCACAAATATTACTGTTAACCAGTTTCCTCAGTACCATATGTATAAGGGCTATAAACTAATGAGCAGATCTAGGTTATGTAGAAAAAGTGTAGAAAGGAAACAAATGTTGAACGTCACATTTACATTAACTTCTCACAGTTCAAATGGCAATTTATCCACAACATAGTATGAATCATGCAGTAAGAAAAGGGAGGAATCTCCAGTTTCTTTGATTTATTTGTCATATGGTTGACTGATGTCAGTATCAGTGGCTTAAAAAAAAAAAATTAAACATCCAAAAGAAAGGAAGAGAGAAAGGAGGAAAAGGTCTAGATTTCCACAAAATCCATTTCCTTTACAACGAAGAGCTCAAACCAAACCAAAGCAAAGGCTGCTGAAGAGCAGAGTCTTCTGTTCCTTTCACGCTTCTCTCTTGGTCTGGTGCAAGCTGGGAATCAAAGGTATGTGACTGGTGGATGTGTTTTGTTTATATATGTATGTATGTAGGTAGGTAGGTATTGATATATGCACGTACATACATACATATATGCACACAAATATAGTCTTCCTAAAAATGCTCTTTGCAGTCCAGAGGCAGCAGGAGTCACTGTGAAGGAAGAGCTGGGCAACATATGGCTGTAGAGTCTGCACTGGAAAAAGTCACTGGCTAAATACACGCCGGCTGTTTGTTTTCGTTTACTTTCATGAGGCGAAATACGAGCTCTGCATAGAGTACAGCCTGTCAATGGGATTTCCTACCCTAGCCTGCATGGAGTTAACTTCAGAAGAGGCAAGAAAACAGTCGCTCAAGCTAGTTAAAGAGGTATCACTGTCGATATCATGAAAAATGGAGTCGTTTCCTGCAAATGAAATGTATACATTAAGCTGTATTCTGTGCAGCCAGAGGACACAGTACACACGGATGCGATGCTTGTATATAGCACACTGCAGCAAAAGGGAATGCTTCTGGTCTTGTTTTTGCATGTTAACATAATTTGGCTCTAAGGGTCTGACCTATAAAAAGAAAGGCTAGCAACCAACTTTCAGAGTTCAACTGGCAGCAACATCACTTAGAAATGCAGAAACCTGCCAGTTTCTAATATATATGTCAGCCAACAGCAAGCCTTGGCTGATGACGTGAGCAAACAGTGTCAGGGGAGAAGAGGGCTCCTGGGGCCCCATGAGCTGCGACTGAGCACTTCTGGGGGCTCAGGGCAGGAACACAGGACCACTGAGCCCAGAGTGGGAAACAGTGGCCTGAGCACCATAACCAGTAATGGTCTTCATTTACACACAAGGCAAAAGGCAGATTGACAAAGGCAACCGGGCCCAGGATGGGACCCAGCTTTCCAGGCCTCAAATGAGCTATAGCTGTAAATATGCTTTCCTTTCAGAAAATTCCACTCTTTGTGGACTGGTTTGGAACACAGCACCATTTATTTCCCTTAGCAACTACAATTTCAGCTTATTTTGTATTTTAAGGTACTAGAAAGAGCTCTAACTCAAGTAATGTGAACTTTAGGAAAGTGTTACTCTGATTCTTTTTCCTTACACATTCATTTGAAATAGCTTTGCCTTAATTCCTGCATTGATTTTGGAACACAGAACATGCCTCCAAAGGAGTTTTGCTTAGAAATTGCCAAGCACATTGTTAGAAACAAAATCACAAGTCATCTAATGCTCATTTGCACTTCAAATATCCTCAGTTCCCTGCAGTATTTACCAAATTGCCTGGCGAGCACTGTGGTCTTGCCTCAGTGGAGAAAGCAGTCATACAGACCCAAGCCAGATTTCTTGTTAGTCTGTGCAATCCAAGCTCATGACAGTCATGTGTACATGTAACTGCAATGAAGTGCTCCGGGTCAACATAAAAGACTTAACAGGTCCTCTTAGTCTATGGCAAGACCAATAATCACAGACTGAGAAATCCTCTTAAATTTTATTTAAGTGCCACACAGCAATTGTCCAGAATCAATTATTATGCATTTAATATGCTTGTGAAGCATTTAGTGTACCTATTCACGTGATGTTGCATGGTAAGGAAACTGTAAAAGCAAACCATCATCTTGAATTTGGACAGAGAATTATGCAGGAGCAACGTCCTGTGCTGACATTATCTCTTGATAGCTCAAGAACAAAGCCATGCATGTGATCTGAGGCACCTTTGAGGGGTGGCTATTTATTTTTGAATAAATGGGTCACTTCTCTTTATTAGAACACTTTTCAAGGCACTATCTTCCCAAAGCTTCTAGGACAAAGGAAAAACTTGTGAGGAAAGTGAAGAAAATCTGTCACTGTTTATTTTTAGTCTTGGACAGCGATTTTAAAAGTGGAGCTGGAGAGGTAATGTTGCTTTTCTTTATCATTTATCAAAACTATACTCTAGTAGCATCCAGAGGCTGGAAGAGCCCTCTTCTACCCTTTTATGTGTACACGAAAATATATGCACAAAACTGACCAGTAGAAATTCCTTTGTACAAATCCCAGAAAAATATTATAACAGCAAGTAACTCCGTTGAACCTTTGGAGTGTGAAGCAGCATACGAACCCTGCTATTTCTGATGCGGCAGAATGATGCATGCCTTACCATAAGGGTTCATGTGGTCGCCTGGCATTTGTGGGGGGGTCAGACCCTGCTGAAATGGGTCTGTGCCATAACTGCTTTGATCCATTGCTACAATCTGCTGCTGTGGTGGTGCAAGTGGTGTGTAAGATGTCATCATCCCTTCCATTCGGTTAGACATTACTTCTGCAAAAGACACAGGAGGGCACAGTCACTGCTTAGCAACAGAAAGGCTGCAGATATACCACTACTGGTGACATTACTGAGCATGAGAACACAGTGAATACAGGTAGGTGTCTGTGCAGTTCAGAGAAGCCTTCCCAATCTTGTCTGAGAGTACAACTAGCAAGCACAAAGACCCATAATTTCTGACTACATCATGTCTGGGTGATGGATCATATCTTCCCAAAATCTCCTTGTAACTGCTATAGCCTTTACATTCTCCAATGCCTGCTGGTGCCAGCCTTGTACTGCTAATGTAGTAACAGTATAGTAATTCTCTATGCTGGAGCAGATATCATATGGAGCACACAACATACATTTCCTTGACAGCAGTCTGCAGAGCAGCCCCTCATGCAGCACACAGATTATGATCTTGAGGGTCGTAACAGTTTTTCTGCTCTGTGTCAAGAGAAGAATTTGAGGCAGCAAGGTCTTGAGATGCTGCTCTTCAACAGCAACCTTGAATTAGCAGGACGTGCCCTGGCAACTGTACCCAGGGCCTGGGGCACAGAAGGGTCTCCTGTGACACCACTGAGCATAGTCCCCTCTCTTCATAAGAAAATAAACCTAACTGAAAGATCTCCATGGAGTGAACCTCGTGGAGATTTCCTCCAGAGTAAGCTCCTCTGTACTGCAGATTTCTTCCAGAAAGGTAGTACTAGCTTCTGTGTAAGCACCTTGAGGGTCTGGGAGGAATCTGGGATAACATACCACAGTCACTCAGACACAGCAGCTCTTTGTGCTTCCATAGGTGATGGTACACACTTGTGAATAGCCTGTATGGCTGTACTGAGACAGTATGTACTCATGTGGGAATGGCATTTTGAGAAAGCTTGTAGATTCTTTCCCCCTTGCTTTGCCTTCATCACAGATCCCCTACCTTGCCCTAGTCGCTGAGAGTTTTGTTGCTCCTGCTGCTGCTGGTGCCTTCGTGCTAGTTTTTTCATCTGAGTAAAAGAGGAAGAACAGAACAATCTCATGGGTCTGAATGGAACCATTTTTTTTTCCTTCCAAAATTCTCTGCAAACATCAAATCAATTAATATAGACCACTTATATTCATGCATACACCACTTTGGGTTCAGTTTCATTTCTAAGCTTAAACATTTCAGTTTCCAGTTCTTATATTCAAGTAAAATTTACTCCTGTCCTTGTGGTGCTTGGGGGACTCGAACTTAATGGTTGCATTCTTGTATGGATGTAAACAGCAGCCCATGCAAGATATGCATAGTTCAGTCCCCTGGATCTTTGTGATATGTTCAACATCTTGAGGGTGGGAAGAAGGGAATCCCTGCTGCAGGAGAATTACTGTTTTACTTTTGAGAACTTCAGACAACCTACCTTTGCTCTTTGGTTTTGAAACCAAACCTGGACAACTCGCACACTGAGTCCTGTTTCAGCTGCTAGAGTTTCTCTGACCTAGAGGAGGAAATGTTTAAAGCTGTATTTTTTTTCCCCACATCTAGCAAGTCACATTTTAAGGACAATACTTGTACTTACAATTAGTAATGCATGCACCAAATTACTTTTTTTAATTCCTCATATTTTTGCACAGTTTGAGCAGTTTCTGCCCTTTGCATCACTACTTTCATAAATGTAAAATGTTACTAAATCATTTTGTTATTTTGAGTTTACCAATGAACTAGTTCTGCATGCAAAATTACAGATTTAGCTATGAACTATGTTTATGCTTTTCATGTACAACTTGATACTTGAAAACAGCAGCTGGGCACATCGCATTGTCCCAGGAGATGTACTTTGTACACCTGCAGGACAGCGTCACTTTTTGCAACAAAGACAAATTCTGTGACACAACTCCATTTTTTTCCAGTCAAACTCAGGCCGAAATAATTATTTCAGTTAGTTTTTACAAAGATTTCATTTTCACCAGCTTCATCATACCTTTCCTTAGCTGCTATAAATGAGATAACACCACGGTTAACTTTCTTAAAAAAAACAGGAAGAACATGAGCACGACCAGGTCTGTGCACCCATCTCACCAGAGAGCGAATCACTCTGTGGTGGGAAGGAGAAGGACATGAAGCCACTTTACCCAGGCTCTGAAAGTCCATGAGTATGTTTTACAAAAGGTAAATATGTTGCTCCATAGGAATCAGCCATGGAGCTGCTCTACATCATGAATAATCAAAAATGACATAGATATGGAACTGATCCCAAGATGATTTCTGGTTTCTGCATTCACCCCCAAGCACCCACTGCTGGTCCAGGAAGGGGTAGGGGCCTTTGTGACCTGACACTCTCACCCTGTTCCCCGCCTGGTGTCAGAACTGTCCCTACTGAAGCACCTACCTTCCTACAGGGCTTGGAAGACACTTCAAAGGATGCTTTGAATGCTCGTCTCTGCTGCGTAGTGAGTATTGTCCTTGGTCGTTTAGGTCTCCTTGGGTCCTTCCCATCATCACTTCCTTTTCCTTGGGTAACTTGTCCTTTGGTGGGTTTAACATCTCCATCTTCATCATCACTTTTAACTGGTGAAAAATCAACACGGTATAAAACTGTTCTTGTTCCACCAAGATAACAGGGTGCTTGAGAACTGCTCTTCAGCTGCGAACTCATCAACAGCTCAACTATTACCTGGTTTTATCTAAAGACTGACATTTACTGTGGGCAGGAGGAGACTATCTTAAATCTGCATGTACGTTCTAAATCAAATTCCACAAAAGGAGAAGAATATTTTTTTTCTGCTTAATTTATAACTGAGGTCATGGGACAGATTAGGGGATGTAAATTCAGGATACAGTGCAGTATCTCCAGCAAGTGGGCACGGAGCCTTGGTACCCTACTACCATCATCTGATTCCCTCTGTGCTCGCCTGCTGACACGGCTGCAACCACACCAACTAACACACACCTTCACCTTCAGAGAACAGCTGCATCTTCTCCCACTGAACTAGTTTCAGAGAGGTGCCACCACCCCCAAGGCTGAGGCAGAGAAGCAGTGTAAGTGCAAATACTTCCAAAAAATCTTACAGTCTGTTTAGATAAATATAGATTCCAGATATTGTTCTGAATATTTTGATGCTCTGGAGATAATATTAAATAAAGCCCTTTCCCTGTTGTTTCAGTATTCTTTCTCCATTTATTACAAACTGTCAATATGTCTATGCATGAATTTATCTTTCTTAGTAAAAACACAAATATATATGTACTTATGTAAATAGATTATTTGTATTTTCTATTGTTAGACTAAGAATATTCTTACAATCTGGCAGTATTATGTATGCTAGTATATTGTACTGTGAAATTTCATTCTCAGTGGCAAACATTAAAGAGTAAGCCTGAATTCTGATGTGAAAAACAACTTTTCAACTCAGTACACTTCATTTCAACAGACTACCAATTTTCTTCTACCAGAAAACATGTTCTAGGGACCTCAACCTTAAGAAACGCACCACAGTTTTGATATGTGCAGAAATTACGCTTGGGGAATTAACAAATTAGACTTTAATTCATTATTGGGTCTGATTATTATGCACCTAGCAATCTAATCACCTTTTACTTTAATAAGCATCTTTTGCCTAATGATTAAAGAGAAGTTCAGTCATTTTAATAACCGTGACATTATTAACTTTCCAGCAAGCCATTTCTAAGGAAAGGTTAGTGAAGATTAGTATTGCTCATTGGAGAGTTACTTTTGTGTCCAGTGGATAAATATTTGATTAGAGAAGGACACATACTCAGCCAGGGGTGTAGGAGATCATTTGCTCTCATGCAGGCACTTAAGAGATATGTGTTTTCAATGCATTTGAGAATGGGAGACAAAACATCTCATTTAATTTGTCAACTTGTTTTTCAGGTTCATATCTGGCTAACAGAGAATAATGGAAAAAAAAGCAAAAAGCACCTCCAGGAGTAAGAAACTATCCCTTGTGCCAGTGGAAAATGAAATTGAAAGCAAGTTTGTTTTGCACTGCTTCAGCAGCCCAGTTGATCACAAAATACAAAACCTTAGGAACGCGCGTCCATGCCAGACACCGCTCTCCGAGGCAGGCAGATGGCAACTAGAAACCTCCAGTCCTGGTGTGGCAAGCTCACACTCGCTGGTGGAAGGTGCAGGATCACCACGCTCAGCCTGCAGGGCTGGGCACAGCTCTGCACTGCTCTTTTCAAAGGAGTTTGTCTGGGTACAGACGGACTGGAGCAGGTTGCTGAATCTGGGGTGGCAGAACAACATGCTGAAGGGCAAGCAGGAAGCTCAGGCGCTTCATGCAAATTCACCAAGAGCCTAAACCCTGTGATATCAGGCTTACAGAGCGAAGCATTCATGCTCCTGCAAATACAGCAAGGAAATCAACAAGAAAAGGTCTGGTCCTGCACATCTTGCTGACACAGCAGTGACCTTCGTCTTGTTGCATTCCCAACACAAAAATATAAATTTGAGCAATGTGGTGAATATGGTTCTTGGATTAGAGACAATTACAGTAAGGACAATTACTGTGCCTATTTTCCCATAAACTACAGGCAAAGACCCAAGTTATTTGTATGCTTAATGGAATAGTAGTTGTTGATTTTCTCGGACATTTTCTTGGGAAATACATGAGCAATTATGATGACTGGCACCTTCCTGCACACGCACAGTCTCTAGTCTTGGACTCAACCAGGGCACACATGTAACAAGAAGTTTCCAGTCTCAGTGAGAGCACATGGCACGGAAAGGAGGAATGCTGTACCTCCTGTTAATGCCTAAGCCTGACAGGCAGCCCTCACTGTAACTGTGGTCAGATGCTCTGGGTTTTGGACTGCAGAATCCAGACCCAATGTGTGATCTTTTTACCATGTACAGTACTGTGCTCTCAGCCCCAGCCAGACAGCAACAGCTTTGCTCACTCCGTCAAAACCTTCCCTTGGAGGTGGCTGGAGGACAGCAAATATTCATCCTTTCCACACTGTGGCGATCTTGGGGAAGACACCCAGCAGCTATCAGCTGGGAGGGCCCAAGGGCCTTCTTCATGAGAAGCTCTGCTTGCACAGTGTGGTGACCTTCTGTCCATTTTTCTGGCTTGCTACTGAAAGTATATGAGCAGAAGAATCCCTGATATCAGGGTAAAAATAGGAAGGAAATAAGAGGAAAGAAAGCTTGTGGAAAAGAGTACACTTTGAATGAGGTCTCAGGTAACTGAGTCAGTCTGATTCACGTGCTGTTCATAGAAACACACAATACTGACCACTCAAGAACCCCCAACATTTTTTGAACTTTACTAAGTAGACAGCAGCAAACTAAGGAAAGGAGCAAATTTAGGAGGAACAACTGGTAGTGGGGATTTTTAGCTGTGCCTGCTAAGAGCTGTAACTGCAGGGCTGACAAATGCATATAGAGAAAGTAGATGTGTAAATACGTATACTTTTCTGTAAAAATGCTCTGCAAATTCTTCTGGCTTTTCCAGTTAGGACAGAAGTGGGAATGCTCACCTGAGTCGGAGTCGTCTGGGCTGACAGAGCTCAATAGGTCTTTCTCTTTTTCATAGTCACTTTTACAGAGCAACTGTCCTTCCTTAAGAACAAACTCATCCCCTTTCCTCAGCTGTCGCTCACAAACGCAGCAACAGAAGCAGCTTAAGTGGTAAACGCACTCCAGGGCTCTCATCACAAATTCTGTTGGGGCAATTTTTTCCATGCAGCCACTGCACTTGGCAGCAAAAAGCCTGCAAGAAAGAGAGGCAGAAAAGTCAAAGGGAATATCAGATCCACACAAGGCATGAATTTAAACACATCAAATTTTTTGATTTAGCTACTGATCAGATTGTCTCATACTTTTGTAAATGGGGGACTTGCAGTCGCAGTCTTGGAAACATCACAATTATTTATTCAAATCTCAGTCACTTTGGACTGCCAACTCCCAAACCGCCCATGCTGGATAAAAATATCGAGATTTGTTCTCATCTCACTGCTTTGTTCCTCTTCAGGATAAGAAACATTAAGGAGTTCTCAGAGTTTGGATAACTTTCTTCGAAACCAAATTTATATTAATTCACTTTTTGAAGGGCTGAGCCTTCTTCACACATATCTTTTAGTGCTTTGATTTCAGCACTTAAAACCTATTCTGAATAGATTTCATGACTTTACCTTTCTGGTATTGCCTGTGTCTGAGGAGCCTATAATAAATGAACACAGAAACCAGTATGGAAACGCAGTGCTGTTACTGAGCAGATGACACACGCATACAGTCATACACATGCAATTGATAAAGAGAGGAGTGAAATAGCATGGCTTTTCTTTGGCCGTTGAGTTATTCCAGAATAACCTGTTTCCAAAGACAGTCCTGTGCATTTTAAATGGTGTGAAACATCCTTTGGCAGAGACAGGCAGTGATACAATCTGCTAAATTACCACTATAATCACAGGCTCTACAATATACACTATATTCCAGACTAGTTCTTATTAAACCTTTATAAACCCCTTCTTTCATACATCATTAATTTTCTAAGATAAAGTTAGAATGATACGGATTAATTTTATTTTGCTTTTCTAATGGCAACTGGGAATCTCCCTAAGTGAGCTTTTAGGAAGGCGGCTGCTTCAAATCAAGATGAATAGCTAAGTTACGTCCCTGTACCACATAGTGGATTTGGTAATTTGAAATTCAGTGGCTTTTATGGCAATACATCAAAGGGCGAGGTGCATTAACATTTACATTTTTTCAATGAAATTAACACAACTGCAGTGATGCGTTCACAGGAAAGAGGAGATTCTACATTTGATGATGGCACATGATGTTTTTTTGTTGTTGTTGGTTTGTTGTTTTTTTTTTCCATCTTCAAAATTATCACCTTTGTTATAAAAGGCAAACAGGGTTAATTTCAGAAGGCACAGGCTGTGGTACCCAAAGCCCTCCAAAGCCTCCATTTTGTCTGAGCTGAGGAAATAGAGCAAAATGGCAGTCAGCAGTCCTTCAGCAAAGCAATGAAGTCACAAAACAGGCGAGAGGGAAAAGAAAACGTAAATACATTTGCATACTGCATCCAGAGGAAGGCAGACTGTGCGAGAACTTGCGTGGTTTTTTACATCTGTGTCTTTTGATCTGATAAAAGAAATCTACTGTATTAACTTTGCTGGTTTGGCGCATATCTTTGAGCAATCAGAGCTACAGCACAACAGCTATGCAGCATACAAATCACAGAAGGAACACTGACCAAATCCTTGGGTACATAATGGATTAAATTTATTAAAGGAAAACTTATGCCACTCAGGACCAGCAGCCACTGCTGATGAAAGGCCCACTTAATTTCATACCGTCTACTGGGTCTGTCCACAACTTTTCTTTGCCATTAGATGCAAACTTCAACTGCAAGAGGGAAATGTGATTTTACGTTCTGGCTACTAAGAATCACAAGAATATTACACTGCTTTAGCTAGCAACTTCCTATGCAGGAAATATTTCTATCTATACACAATAGCATATCTGAAAGGATTAAAACACAATGGGGGAAAAAAAGAGCAAACATTTTAAGCACTTAAAAAAGTTGTTTCTGTTTAACTGCTTAAACCTATTTGACTCAGTTTAATTAAGCTTGTATCTTTTGTCTGAAGACTGTTGTGATGATGGAGCACGCTTAAAGAATCTGAAGATTAGCAAATCTGGTGTGAAGGCATCCGGCTCCCCTAACTGGCATCAGTTCATTTGTACTGGTGTGACAGTTAACCTATGCACGCTTCAGTAAAACTCAATGGCGGGCTATCAGGAGGGATGGGACAGACCCTACATGTGGTAGGTGCTCTGCTGTGCTGCAGATGTAACAGCCTGACCAGGAAACATTGCTGCATTTCTGTTTCTACAGTCTCCAGGTTCCTGACTTCATTTGAAATTCAAATCAGTGCTACTAGCCTGAGAAATCTTAGAAAGAAACTTAAGAAAGTGACTGTGATTCTGCAGACACAGGCACTGATCTGTCCAAAACCCCTTGCAATGCTGCAGCGATGATGATAAAACCCAGCATTGTAGTCATGCTGTTAATAAAAGTAGTGCTGAACGATCGGTGTACTTCATACGGAGGCCTTCACAGAAAGCAGGATGTCTGCTCCACCACCCCCCTTTGTAGGCAGACCAGAGAGGCCAGGCTCTGACAGACACTGAAAGAATAAGGACTTTTTCTCTTTGAAAGAAGAACCTAGCAGAGATGCTGGCTCCAAGAGACTGTGCATTAAGTCTTCCTGAACCAAACCATTCCTACTGCAAATCCACTGGACCAGCATCAGCACTACGTGGGCAGCACTGTGGGACTGCACACCAGGGCCAAGAGAGCCCAGGCAGAAATGGGCAGGCAGGAACCTCCCTGCTTCCCCTCTGAGCCAAGCAGAAAGGGCAAGCAGCTTCCCTTGGAGGGTTGCAGGAGGCCGGATGGGGAAGGCCAATGCAGCTCTTCTGCAGAGAGTGCATCAGCAGCTTGGGGACTGTGAAGCTGGGGCCAGACTGACACTGCCATAAAGGTGCATGATATTAGATAAGACAGCAGCTGTCCTCAGTTTTCTCCCAAGCAGACTTCAAAACCTTACACCATTCAGTGAAAGTGCAAACACAAATGTAGCACTGTTTAGAAATAATTTTAAGGAGGAAAGCATATACTCCCCTTCATATTTCCTAGCTGGAACACAACAATATGCTATTATCTTCTTATCCTTGTGCTACAGAGTGTATTGTTTATGTGACCAGTGTCTTCTATGCCATACTCCTTTATCAAGTGTTTTTTCTTCCTCCTTGTTCTCAAAATCAAAGATATCCAACACATATGTAGGAAACAGTTCACATTATTTATTGGCAACTGACTGTTGCCAGGAAGATGGTTCCTTCACAGTAATGTTTCCAAATGCAGGCTTTTAGTAATAAAGAAATATATTATGTCAGTGTAGTATTAAATCATTCAAATTAAGGTGCATTTGTCTGACTGTATTGTCTGTATTATTTTCATATCCTTAATTGTCCTTTGTTGATCTAAAAAAATCCCACAAACTGCACATGGGTACTCTCTGCATGCAGTTACACAAATGCACTCAGATGTGTTGCACTGTGTTGGATTTAATTCTGTGATTATAACATTTGCTTTACATTTATCATTTAAAATGTTTATAGATGTTTTTCAGCTTCTAGTAACCCAGGGTAATGCACTTTTTTTTTCTTTTTTTTGCATAAGGCAGTCTCACAACAGGAAACTAATCTTGACAAATGACCAGACTTTGATATCTGTGACCTAAAACACTGCTCATTAGACTGTTCATTTTATAAATGAATGGTAGTAAACCTGTTGAGAAGCGTAGGATAGCAAGAATACTTTACAGATCACCCCTTTGTAGGTTTTAATCAGGGCAACACATTTGATGAGGAGCATGCAGATATCTGTAGAGACAAACACTCCATCCCACTCAACCAAATTTAAAGAAATATTTCTTTTGCTTTCTATACATTTTGCAAATAATTTGCATAGCTCTGACTTTTTACCCCCATGGCTGATTATCTCCAGCTCTCTCGAGTTAATATCAAACCTCAAAATCCTTGGACTTGTTAAAGTATGCGGAGAGTGGAAATCAAATGCCTTTATTAGAAGCCCCAGGAAATCTCTGACTCCTAAGCACAACGAAAACATTCCAAAGAAAATTGTTCAAAGCGGACAAAGGAGGAAAGCAGAACAAGAAACCTTGTTTTGAATCAACGATCGCAAGAGTTTTATAAATAAATTCTGTTGCCTGGGTTATTTTGAAAGACAACTCAATAACTTCAGAAGTTTTTAAGTCTGTTTGCCTCCATGTCTGAAACACTGAGGAGATTCAGCTGAGCTCAAATTTGGAACAATGGCCTATTTGACCATTCAAGTATTTGTAACAACCACTGGGAAGTAAATTTACAGTACTAGATAACAAAAAATATTCACCATTTTAAACTGGGCGGATTTTGCAATGAAATACTAAGACATGTGGCCCTGTCTTTAAACAGTAGAGGAAAATGTTCACCAGCGGAAGAGGCCATAAAGATTTTATTTGTTAGGATATCCCTGTGAAGTCAGGCTGCATCAGTAATCCTTAGGAACAACCACAGTTACATGATCCGTTGTGCCTTCCTGCATGGGCACAACCATCTGGTGTTTAATATGTATCACTGATTTATTATCTCTTGCACAGCTATCTTGCCGTAAGCTTGACCCTGATATGCTCCTGAGAATCACTGTTCTGCTGTTTACTCCTATAATGTCCTGACAACTCACACTTTACCTTTCTATTACTCATCCAGGTTCTTCATTTCCTCCTGTTTGTGGGCAAACATATTTTAATTGTTTTATTATAACTAATTTAATCTGTGCTGAGAGATCTCAACATGCAGTGCGAAATTCGCTGTACACATTAAGTGTGGTTCAAGAGGTTTGTTATATAGGACTGAGGTATAAAAATAGACTGATTCAGTCAGGTTGTTTATTTACAGGACCTCTGCCGCGAAGCAGTAAATAGGAAGTTATTAACTGTTATTTGATATATGTGAGAGCACAGATGTTGCTGTCTAACATCTGAGATGTTAAATCATTTTCCTTTCCATGTTATTCTGACATTACGTATTGAAGGAAACCACAGCAGATACCTGCATTCTCTCTGTTTTATAACTATGCAAAGATTGTGGTCACAAGCTTTTGTTAATAGTATAGGTATAGTATCAAGGTCTGATACTTTTCTTTTTTATAAAAGCTGGTATATGACATCCCTATTGTGCCTACATATCCAACTGGGAGTTCACTTGGCACTCTCAGAACAAAATATGTTACAGACAAAGTAAAATACATTATGCTTTTCGCACAACTGATTTTTATTAAGGGAAGAAATTAAATTACTAACAAATAACATCTGTTACTTCTTCGTCAGGAGAAATTTTGATGCTTCCATGATCTTTAGATGACACAGAATGGGGAAAACACTATGCATTTTTTCACATGTAGAACTTGAATGTTTTCATAGCACCTTACAGCTCATGGGTGCACATAAAAAACAATGAAAAACTTCCTTGGTTGCTGTAAATGTTCAAAAAATCTCAAATGCACTAAAGCAGAACAGAAATACAATGTTATGGTTTGGAAAAGAAGAAACTCAAAAAAAAAAAACAACAATCAATTTAAAATATTTTCCCTGCAGAAAAAGTAATTATGTAGTTTATTAAAGCCCATTTCACAGATGAAACTTCAGCAAAATAAAGCTAATTCCCTTTCACTGAACAGTAATAAAACATTACAACCATTAAAAAATTAAAAGTTTCTAGGAAAAAAAAGTAATATACACAGAGAAACCAAAACAAAAGAGCCCACCTTTCTCTAGTGGGAAGGCTGAGGACAGTATTTAGGAGCCCTCTACCCACAGGTGCTGTGTTAAGAATACTGACTAACGAACACTGCATTTAAAGCTATGCTTCACAGTGAATGTCATGGCACCAAGTTTTTTCCCTGTAAACACCCTACGTGCACGTCCACGAAGAGGGCTGTGGAGGTAACCCGACATTCCTACATGGTCCCACCATGCGCTCATGCCCTGAAACCCATGGGAGTGGTGCGCTCCTGAGGCCCTGCTCCCCAGCTCCACTGCCAGCCTGACCTAGAGGGTGAGTGGTGGCATCCATGCTACCAGAACAGCACCCTTCACCTGGGATTCCTTTCCCAGCAGAATATCACAGAATCACAGGGATTGGAAGGGACTTCAAGAGATCATCGAGTCCAGTCCCTCCTGCTAAAGCAGGTAGCCTACAATAGGTCATACAAGTAGACGTCCAGCTGGGTCTTGAATATCTCCATAAAATACATATGAGGAAGGAGTCCCATCTGCATGAATGAGAACAGGATCTTGGCCTTCACATGGCTGCTGGGAGCCCCCACCCAGTGGCTCCTCTCAGGCACCTTCCCCTTGCACACAAGGAGCCAGGCCCAGTCCCACCAACAGCCCCAGGACTGAGCCCACCATTCTGAGACTAATGAAAAAGAGGCAACAGAATGCAAAGGCAAATTGCCAAAGTGGGGACAGAACAATAGGAAAAGTTGCATCTTCCTCAACTATAAAGTAAAACATAAAATGTGAAGTACAGAGGAGTTTCTCGCTTCAAGCAGAATGTGACAAAATGGATTCTTCTCTTTGCTTAATTTTCACCCCTTAATTGACCATTTCGTTTGACTGCCCTCCATCACTGCCATGCAGCCCTATTTTATAGCATTTTTCCTTACAATGCTTTGATGGAAAAATTTATGAAGAATCGAATTATTGCTGTTAGAAGGGAATTAAAACAATTTTTCATTTACAAAGTCACTGATATTGCTCTACTGTGCTCCACCTTTGGGAATCCAATTGCTCTTCCCAGCTACTCCCATTCCTCTTTATAGCATGGCAATTGCACTGTACAGATTATGGCTGCAATTTTCTCCTAATCTGTTCTGGAGAATAGAAACTGTTATAAAAGTTAAGGGCTCCAATTGAATTGATAAAGTCAGGATTGCAATTAAGAAGCCTAATGGATTAACAAAATACAATGATTTTGTTAGAATAATATTTTAGGCAGCACAAACATTTGGGAAATAAAGTTATTTTGTCTATGAGTTTAAAAAAAAGGCAAATGGGCTTCTGTTATGCTTTTTGTATAACTTTAAATTATATCGAAGTGCTATGAAAGCATAATAGGTTTTGGGAGTTTGTATTTCTGCTGGAACTCTGCTAAGCAAGTTCATTACTGGCAAACGACATTTTCCCCATTTTTCTTTATTTGGATTCGTATTCAGTTATTTACACATATTACACTAAATCCATCTTTATTCACTACCTGTACAACCTCACTGATTTCCGAGCACACAAAATGGCTGATGCTGTGTGCAGTGGGGGCCGTATTTCCTAAACCAGATCTGTGAGAACTGCTTCCTCCAATGTGCTGAATATTCACTAGTCTGATAAGAAGTCTTATCTTTCTTGTTCTCTAAGTGGCATACTGAATTTACAGTTGCCTTTGAATTTACATTGCCAGCAACACAGTGAAATTCTTCTAATGTAATTTTTATATGAAAATTCACCCTAAAGGCTCCATAAGCAGGGAAATTGTACTGTTGGTGATTCACTGCTTTGGCCTTCACTTTTAAAGAAAAAAATAATCGTGTCAAAACAATTCAAATGTAATTTCTAAGTTATTTCTTGGCTGGCAAGAATGACTTAGGGAAAGAATTTATACAGGGCCTTTCCTATTGACTGAGAGCATTAGGAGGAAGAAACGTTATTTGCTAGTATAAAACAAAATAACTTCCTGTGCCTGCTGCACTGATGCTGTACAAGAGCTTGTGCCCAAACCCATCAGCACAGCCAATTTAGAAACTGATTTGCAAGGGAAAGATACCTTAGTCCTGTGGTGTTAATGTCTTTACAGTGGGGGGTCTATTGCCAGCTTCTCCAAACTCATCAACACAATCTATTATTAATACCCAGAAAGGCTTTATAGTATCTTTATTGCACGAGGCAATGAAAGCTCTGTGGTGTAATCTGTTATCTATATTGCAAAAACATGTGAAATAAAACAAAACATAGACACTTCATAAACAAAATGTTTCATCTGTTACATCTCTCTGCCTTTCCTATATATAAAGCAGTAGGGTGCAGGAAAAGCATTTAGAGAGATTTGCTGTTAGATGTGGGAGTGCCTTCATTTTAAATTTTATTTGTAATGTGACAAACTTTCATCTGAATGAAAATTCCTGCTTCATTTACTGAGATGAAAAAGTTTATTTCTCTGCAGAATTAGGCCATGTTTTATTTGGAGAGCAAAGGAGTTTAGGAGCAAAATGCAGCATCTAGAGATAAAAGCAAGCTCTTTGGGATATAGCCATGAGCCCATAAATGCAACTTCAGCATACAACTGTGGTGAGATGACAGAAGCTGAGGCCCCCACAGAGGCAGGACCAGGTATTTATGTCAGGGGCATTGCCATGGCAGGAACTGAAGAATTCGTCTCCAGTAAACAGCAGCAAAAATAAGTGCCCACAGGCATTTCCCTGGAGGGAGTTTTTCCTTTGGGAATCATTCAAGATCAGGATTCGAGTGGAGAGCTGGGTCTTTTCTTCTGCCATTGATCTAAATATCTGCATTCTATATGAAAGGAGCAGAATTGCCTACACTCAGACTGTAGGAATGGACAGTATTAGAAATATAATTTAACAGCAAATAAGTAAACACGCAGCTGAAAATCAGAGAAGATTTTGTTTTGAATAGATTGTAGCAAAGGTGGAAGAGGGAAGGGGATAAAAGGGGAACAGTTTTGTTTAATATTTGATCTATCTGCGTTTGCAACACAGTAAGTATAAAGAAAAACCTTTAACACAAGGTCCTGGGTCTTATTTCCCAAATGCCCCTTCATTATTTGCCTGTAGAAAATAAATTGTTCTTTTGTAGTGTTTCTCTTTTCAGTCAAACTGTCAGCTATTATTTTTCTATTTCCTCTTTTTGTCACTTTGCATTATTTTTGGTGCTGTAATTCCCATTTGTTCCCACTCCTATCTTCCTGTCTCCTATTGTTCCATTTTTTAATCCCCAGTTTTACTCTTCTTCAGCTCTTTTTTGGCCCGCTCTCAGTAGGGTTTGAGAAAATACCCAGGCGTGACTCCCTGCTATAGCAACCACACCTCCCCAGGAAAGCCACAACAATCTCTTCGGGACGAGGAAAGTCTTTCACAAGCTGGCAGCAAAAGTAAATCCTTCTTCAAGGAACAAGAAGGATTAGCAGAGAGCAGTGGGCTGCAGACTTAACCCTACCCCTCATTTCTTTAGAGCACCAGTCACTCAGAACCCTGCTGTGATGTACAATTAAACAGAACTAAAAAAAATCCTGAATGACACAAGAGCCGGATTGTGTAAAGGTTTAATTCCACTTTAATACCTTTCCAAGTTCAGAACTCAAAGATAGCAATTTAACCCAAGAATCCCCATCTGAGCATGAAAAGTTGCTGTTTGTCTTACAAAAGTCCCTACTATATTCTGCTGTAAATCATGGTCTATTAGCTTGACCTTTAAGGGATGAAAACTTATTTTTCACCCAATCATCTCAATGTAGTTTCTCTTTGCTGTCATTCTCCCACAAATTCCACTCATCTGATAAGGCAGATCAGCAAAAACATTTTCCTGGAGGCAATAATTTCTTTGAAAATAATAATAATCAAAAAAGGACCAATGGGAAAGGACTACTGAGAATTAAAAAAGAGTAAGAGAAACTCAGACAACCAAGGTGTGCCCAGAAATACTTTAGAAACCATCATTTATTCTAGTTGGACTCCCTCTTATTAACATCATGTCAATTATATGTTATTAATATTATGATGCAAAACATACAGCTCTTTTAATACAGGCATTTTTGAAGGCTCCAAATATCTGATTCATACTTTTTATGTAAATGTACAGACTTGCCTAATTATTCTAGTACAAACAATTAACATAATTGCTCTATAAGGCAAATTCTTAGATTAACAGAGAACTAACAAAATCTGCTATCTTCTGTAAGGTCAAAATACAGTCAATAGAGTCCTAAAGACTTAGCTACCAGTATCTGCATCTGTATTTGGGATTCGGTACACTAAACTGTCTCAACACATTGATAAAGAAAGAAGCAGGGCCCTGTAGCACGGCCAGACTCTCCTTTTGCCTGGAACACTAGCATGGGTTTTAAGTTATTCCAGCAGTTATATATATCATGCAGGACACTAGCACATGTGTGAAATGAAATCCCATTAGATACCAACAACATTATTAGGCATGCAAAGCGGATTATTTCCTTAAGCTCACAGGACTGAAAGGCTTGTCTAAACATTTTATTAACTTTTCCAGAATTTTTTTTTAATTAAATGAAAACTTGTAAGTATGTTAAAGCTGGACAGTATTATTTAACTTTTTGTTATGTGTATGGATGTATATTACACACACAAATTCAACCAGAGTGAAAAAAATAGAGATGCCTGTTCAGAGAGAAAGAATCACCTTCACAACCTTATACATCAATATGATGTTCCTTCCTATACTGAGAAAATTTGCACTGCATAGCATTCATCTATAAAAGCACTGAAGTATCTCCTGATATTCCCAAGTGTTGCATAAATGTTCTCCAGAATTGGGTGCTTTGTTGAATATCTGACTGAGAAAATCCTGCTCTGGTTGTACAGACTTTTCTCTGAAGTTATGAAGTGGTTGTTTTTTGTTTGTTTGTTTGCTTGTTTTTTTAACTGAATATTTGCTGAAGTAGAATGAAGTTTGCTCACCAGGAATTTTGAGGTTCTTAAGATCATCTGCTAAAGACAAGTACACAAGGGCTGCTCCAAAAGTAACACCTCCTGTTTCATTATGTTGGTCCATGACATCAGAGGTGGATGTCAGTGTGATGGCAGTAGGGTCTGAACCTCCCCACCAATACTGTTAAATTTTGTTGCTGTGTGACAGATGGCAGCAGAGGAGCAATCTGACACAGAAGGGTGAATGCAGCAAAGGTACATCACTGAATTTCTCCATGCGGAAAAAAAAATGGCACCCATTGACATCCACTGACACTCACTGAACATTTATGGAGATAAAACAATGGATGTGAGCACAGTGAGGGGTGGGTGGTGGTTTCAGCAGTGATGGCAGTGACAGTGGATCACCTCTGCTGGTGCAGACTGTTAGGAGTGTGGTATGCAGGCTCTTGTTCTTTGCTGGAGAAAATGTGCAGCTGGTGCTTGTGGTTGTTGAAAAAGAAGGTTTTGTAGCTGAGAATTTGCTCTACCAAATCGGGCTATCATGCTCTTTGTATCTCTTGTAGTTTCCATTGAAATAAAGAGGAGGCATTACTTTCAGAGCAATCTACAAACAATAAGAACTAATGAATCAGTTTTTGCTTCAAGTAGTGAAATGAAGAACCTCTTTGATACCAACAGGAAGAGGACTGGGACTTCATCCACAGGTAAGAAGGCTTTAAAGATGTCTAGCTGCATTGAGGGGTCTATTCTAAATCTATTTTCTACTGCTCCTTCGAAGAATCAACATTTAAAGTGCTGTCAGCAATATCCCAGTTTGTTGTTGGAAGGAAAATGTTTTCTTTTTTGGATCTCACATCAACATGCCACAAGTCACAAAATAGCTTGCACTGGGAATTTTGCAAATTCTACAGACAACACTCCAGCACATGGTTTATATATGCTACCTGCTAATCACTGTGGGCAAGTCAGACGGTCACGTGTCAGGGGCGTGACCGAGTTACATATTTCTCTTGTTCCCATTTCACTGACAACAGCTATTAAAATATTCAAGATTGCTTCTAGCACTGCACCAACTAGTCAGGAAATGCAGGAGCTCGGGTGTACAGGTTAATGAAATATGGTTGGGTGAACATAAGCTCTTCATTTAGACAACAACTGTTACTGCTGCAGTTTCTTTGTGAAAGTCATGAACTCCCCAAAGAAAAGCAGGAGCTACTTTACCCTGATGGTCTTTGACTCTCTCTCACTACCTGCTGGCACAGTTAGAAAGTATGAAGTGCCTTTGAACAGATTAGGACCAAGTTAAAGTGTGACAACATCTTAAGCTTTCTCCACATGTTGCCAATGATTTCCAGCTAAAGATGTTACCCTCATCACTTCTGCCACAATGATAAGAATCTATAGCTCACTCACTTGAGGAGATAAAAGAGGTTTAGTTGGAAGTATAAAGTACTCTGACCTGCTAAGCCGAGTGGCTGGCTGTCCCAACCCAGCTGACTTTTTCTTCTACAAAGCACAAAATCCTTATCATTAAGGACTTAAGCTGCTTTTTATTTTGAGACAAAAAGAATACTGTTTATTGGCATCCAACTCAAACCAGCTGTAAACAGTTGCTTTGATGAAGCAGCAGCTACAACTTCAATATGCCTGAAGGCACATACCCACTGAGTGTCAATCATTAAAGGAAGAATGTAAGGTGTATACAGGGTCAAAAGAAGGCCAAGGGACTTTTAAGACCTCAGGGATCCTGGATAGCCGGTTTGTTGTTTAGAACCTAAAGAAATTTTTCAAGTATTCTGCCGTAGGACCTTTATCTCAAGAGGCAATTCTGTGGCTAGGCCCAGCCACAGGCTTACCCACAGAAACAACAGATTTGCAGACTTGTGGCATTAGACTTTTCTCCTTAACATGACTGTGGAAGCAAAAGGACAAAACAAAAAAAATCTTTTAGAACCAACAGCAATAGCTCTGTCACACACATCTGTACAATTATAAATTCTCCTGTAATTGGATACATGCCGGCCAAAAGCCCAGACCCCAGAACAACAGTCTTAGAGTGCCTACAAAATTCACAAGTTCCATTTGGAAAACAGGAGGTCTTACATGAAGACTTTGAAGAGTTCATCAGAAGAAAGGAAACAGTTCCATTTTTTTCATATAGCTCACAGTAACAGCTCTTTTGTGCCTCCTGTAGAGGACTAGTCCAGCAACTACTTTAATCAGACTTGGATTAGGTGTCATGCAAATAAATGCACAAATGAAGGGTTCTTTAGTATCCCTGCTTCTTCACACTACATTTTAAGGTCTTTATTTGTACAACAGTATCTACAAAACATTTTCATAATACAAAAAATATACAAATGCTGGCTCCAGAAATGTAAACTGAAGAGAAGAAAGTGGTCGTGGATGACAGGTGAAGTGGCTGAGCTGTTGAAAGAAGGCCATTTCTGACAGATTCTCCATAATGAAGTTCACACCATCTCCTAATACAGATTGCAACATGTACTCCTACTGGCAGAAAATTCTCAGGTTTCCCTTGCAGACAGGGGAGAGATTTCCCTGAGTGGGTTAGTGGAAGAGAGCATGCTCCGTCAGAAAGTTCCCTGGTGGTGTCCTTCATGATGGACCCTCACAGCAGCACCAGCTGAGAGGTTGCTTCCAATTTTTAACCAACAGCTTGAAAGAAGATGGAGGTGACTATAGAAATGTTATGCGCTGTTGGGGCTACACTGACTGATGAAGCATAAGGGACATGCTATGAGCCAGGACATGCAGGTTCCACAGGACACAGAGCAGGTAGTAATTTGTAAGCACTCAGCACAGACCTGCCATGCTCCAACACAGCTACGACTCTTACTGGAAAGAAAAAAAATTGCCTGTAACTGGAAAGCAAAGCCATTGGTGACAAGAGCAGCACCTGCAGCATCCAGTAGCAGCTATTCAAGGAAAGCAAATGACCCTTTGTTTACTGGAAAAAAAGCTTTTCAGACCCAGATCAAAAGAGAATGTACAGCTCCAAAGCTCCTCGGGTTTCCTTGAAGAATCTTAAGTTTGTATGTAGAGGGCCAGGTGATGTGAACAGCTCCAGGGCTGTTTCGTTGTCAAGTGCCTGTTCTCTATGCAGACGTGAGATTTCCAGTGCATTCCTAATTCTAATTGGTTGTAGTGCTTTCAAGGCATCTGAATAACTTCCACCCAAGAACAGCAATACAGAAGGTCAGACACCCACTCTCTAATGCCAAAATATAGCAAAAGAAATTTCTGTGCCAAATGCCCATATTCATAACAAGGATGCAATAACCCCATCTCCTTTGACAGCTGATTTTTGAAACACAGAATACACACTTCATACAAGTTCTTAAAATCAGATAAAGAACTTAAATTTACCTCAGTGGCTTGTATTAGGCTCTAATGCCTGGAAGTCTGAAATCGTTTAGAAGTTGAAATCCTAATGGTTTGAATTTCTCCATAGCTTCGAAAACTTGGATTTATGAAACTTGTTTTATTTCACTCTGGCACTGGTGATGGAGAAAAGGACTGCAATCTCTTCAGTACCAGCACAAAAGCATTAATGTAGACTCAATCTCCGCTTCTCTCATGCAGCTCTTTCTCATAATGTGGTGGAAATGTGAATCCACATTATCTGACTTTCACAAGTACCTCTCTACCAATGGTGGCCCATGATGACAACTGCCAGGTGGCCGAACAGCTTACTTCAACAAAGTAGCACAAACATCAACAAATTTCTCTCTGCCTGCATCATAAAGCAAACTTCTAGGTGCCCAGAAAAATAATTTAATGATATTCTCCAATCTACAGTTTTAAAAGCTAGCGCACACATAACTTTGTGTTTGCTGAATAAAAAAGGGTAACTGCCAGGATGACGACAAGGCACTGCACTGCCTGATGCTGAGTCACACAGAAGAGCTGTGCAGATGGGGCTCCTGACAGATGTGGCTCTTAGCAGTGGGGCTCCTGCCCTTGGTGCCATCCCAGCATCATCTCCTTGCAGCCTACTGTCAGCAGGCAGGAACACCAACACACAGCCACCCCACTTCCTGGCCCCACATATTAATACAAACTAAAATCAACAGCATTACAGTCGCTGTTCTGAAATGCTCAGCAACACAGAGAAGGATATGCACTGACTGCTCTGGGGGTGGCAGGGTCAGGGCAGCAGACACCTCCCATGGAGAGCCAGTGTCTGCAGGGACCAGGGGAGATCCCCAGCCCTTCACCGGCTTCAGGGCAGCGTGGTATAGTCCTCGCACACCTCTTCTTGTAAAAATCTCAGCTTCACTCAGCTTAAGAGTAAGCTGAGTGAAGCCACAACAGCTGATCCACATACTGTACGTGGAACTAATTATCGAGGCCCAACCTGAGGTTTTCCTCCATGGAAAATCCTCTCCTGCATTCCCAAAGGATCTCTTCATAACATTTAAGCAAAAAGAGGCAGTTCTTTGTCATGCTGTGCTCAGCTCAGTGCTGAAGCTCTCCACGAGCCAGCATCACATTTCAGGTTCAGCCTCCTCAGTAAGGCAACATGTACAGAAGGAATACATCCCAGCCCAGCAGGCAGTGATGGGCTACATCCAAGTGAGGCTGAGGAAGGGCCCAAGATGACATCCCCAGCAGCACTGGCACCCTGGGAGGGATCTGTGAAGGAACAGAGGACTCTGCACACTCGGGGCAAATCCAGCCCAGGCAGTGCCTCTGCTCCGCACTGTGCTCCCGGCCCCGCAGCAGTGAACCGCTGGCACAGGCAGCTGATGCCCCAATGCTCTGCCCTTGCAAAGCTGCCCAGGTCCCCTGATGTGGCTCCATTTGTAACCCTGCTTGTCGCGTGTGGCTGCCTGCAGCCTCCTACTGGTGGTAAAGCTCTCCCTTCTGGAACTACATGACATTTCCAGCCCACGGCCCACGCCACTAATAGCCAAGATTCAGCTCCCACAACGGAGAAAGACAGAGGCCCAGGCCAGTCCAGGGCTCAGTGCCAGCCCACAGGATCTCCTCCGCTGTCCCCTGCACCCTTCAAAAGCCTCATCCTCAGAAACATTTTGTATTTATTGTGCCAGTGTCTGTCCAGCTTTCAGCTTCTGAATGTTCCTTCAATGCATCCACTCCTCCTTAGGAACCCTTTGCACTGCTGTAATTGCATATATTATTTTGGGTTTGCATGACAGCAAAAAACAGTTGAAAGTTTGTGGTGCTGTTAGATTATACACTGAAACACACTTAAGCATGCAGCATAAAATATCCATCTTAGCAATTTACTGTTAAGAAATTTTCATGCATAAAGCCTCAAAATTTTTTATTTTTTAAAGAGACAGTACTTCATCGTTATTGTCACGTTGATATTTTTATAAACCTACTCTAGTGATCTATAGGAAAAGCGACGAGACAGCTCTATATTTATGGGTATATTTTAGAAGTCTCTTATATTTAACAACTGCATTTAGCTGCGTTAACTGCAAGTTGCAGTAATAAAGGCTCTGCACACATCGATGCTAAATTAAAAAAAGTTCTGCTGTTCAATAATACATAGATGCTGTTTTTTTCATTACTATTTAATATCATTTCCATTTAGTTTATAAATAATTGTAACTAGCTAATGAAACGAAATAAAACCTGCCTGCAACCCATTCCCTAGAGCAAACTAAACTCCTCTTTTTAAAGCTTCTTAATCACCGCCCAGTTCTTACAAAATTAGCATAGTAATGGGCTTTAAATTGAGCCTCTTTGTTTTTTAATTAAGCTCCCAGCAGGTAAAAATAAAACAGATTATTGAAGAATATGCCAACACTAATAGCCTGAAACTCTTCTGACAATTAAAAAGATCCCATGTTAACCCTTTTGAGGAATCCTACATGCTAATTAGTCATTCTGAAACCCAAATCCATCAATATTCCATCTCGAAACACTGCAGAGTTGAAATGGCAGAGCCGATCTGCACCATTCTCAGCGTCCATTCCCAACCGAAGAGTGAGGAGCAGCCCTCCACGGCACCAGGGCTGCTCCGTGGGACAGCAATTACATCACCACGAGCGATCGCCTCAATGGAGACTAATACTGCAGCTCCTGCGCTGGAAGTGCGCGGGGGAGCACCCACACAGCCTGAGCCGGGGAAAGCCATCGGATGATGATGCTTTGATGTCACCAGCCGAACCCCCACCGCCCCTCGGTTCGCGTCGGCAGACGGGCGTGGGGCGGACGGGCGTGGGGCGGACGGTGGGTGCCGGTGAGGACAGCGTGGCACGCACTGCCGCAGCATGGCACTGCTGGGAACCCCCGCGTCCCCAACCCCGCACCTGCGGTGCCTCCACCGCACGGCCCTCCCTCCTCCGCTCCTGTCCCGAGCTCCCGGCTCTGCTACGGCTCGCTCTGATGCTCAGACAAAGAGCCACTCTCTCACTCTTTTAACTCCAGAGCTCACTGTTTGATGACGCCTCCTTGGAGCCTCTGCTGCGTTTTGTACAACAGAATTAACTGAATGCCAGAGTTAGCGGCCCTGGTCAGCATTTCAGCCGCTGACGCTTATTTGAAATGTCTGCCTAGCAGCCTGAATGCAGCGAGTATCCCAAACATGCCTGAAAGACAACTATTCTTTTCTGCTTAGCAACATCAAACTGCCCCAGAGGCAAAGGTAAATCTTAAGCAGAACCACGCCACGGACAGCAGCGACTCCCTGGGAAAATGTACCAGCAATTGCTGGCAGCCTGGAAATGGGAACGGCGCAGTTTCATTGATTAGTTCTCTGTCAAATATTTGGAAACCGCTTTCTGAGTTCCACGCTTTATTTTCAGTGTCTGATTTGAGCGCCAGAGTGTCAAGTGCTGGCTGCAATCTGCTTGCATCTAGCCAGGACTATTAATCCCTCACTTTCAGGAGCGCTGTGTCCATCCAGAAAAATGAAATCAACAACATGAAAAGACCATTCATTTCCAAGTGTGCTGATCACTGCGCGTCCTTCAGAGACTAGCAATAAATGGTACCAAATGCTCTTGTGTGCTCTGTAAAAGCCTGCCAGGTCTTAGGCAGTTGCAGTAACTACTGTCAGTTGCTCCTTTATATTTCACCCTACACTGTGAGGATCACAGTGATGGAATTAGGGGCCAACAGACAATGTGATTGGATTTAGGGGCAGACTCTAGCCATGAGTACATGCTGCCTTCTTTCACTGAAGCGGTTAGGAGCCTGCAGTATGTGTCTTAACGTCTCATTATCAAAGACAAATGACACTTTGTGTGTCTCTTAACTGATAGCAGATAATGTGGAGAAAGAAGGACATGGTTTGCTTATAATGGAATATAAATTCATTAGGCGAACACCATCATTTGCCCTCTGCACAGGAAGAGTATTACAAACTTCACTGGGAGTCTCTGGACTGTACCCTGACACAGATAAATATCACCAGCAGAATCATTCAGAACAATGTAGATCCATCACAACCGAATTAACTTCCCCTGCACTACCTGGGAGTGGATCACACATAATTTATATAAGAACGAGAGAGGTCGGTCTGCAAGATGGACAGGATAACTGTTAAGATTTTCTTAGATGGGATTCTCATTCCTACAAACTCTTTTCTCACAACCTCTGCTGGGCCTGATGGAGACAGCTTTATGTGTACAGGAAAGGTAATTCCTCCTGAGACTGTTTCAATTACAGGGTCCTCTGGGGAATATATTTTCTCTAAAGCAAAATGCCACAACATTGAGAATAAGCTTGCAATATTTTCAACACATCTGGCTGAGAACAGCTGGAGAGGTAGCATTCATGCAAACTGTTTTATCTCTGTGCTTAAGGTTTGTCAGCTATTGGTAGGGCTCCAGGGAAGCCGGAGTGGACTTCAGCAGCTCAATGAGGTGCTCTGCAAATTGCTGCAGAACTGACTTTTAAGGATGCAGAATCCACTGCAAGCAACTCACCTCCAACTGTTTCAATATTGAAAACTTCCCAGGACACTGAGGATAACAATTCCCTTTGCCATGAGTTTTACAGTACAGATGTCATGCTGGAAGGTGTGCACAGGTCCACTTTGCATTGCATATCCTGGGCCATCATTGCTTGAAACAAGCTATTTTATGAAACTGCTAGCATAAAGGTATGCATTCATCCCAATGCACTGCAAGGGCAAAAATACAAGAGGAGCTCAGCACAATGGTGCATTTAAAAAGATTTCTCACGCTTTTGACATTTTTTACGAGGTCCAGAAACATACTACATAAGTAGTCCCTCTCCTACCACAGAATCAGTCAAAACAGAAAAAAACTTTTCCCACATCTAATCTTGGTTGGCTTTCAGCTGTGGCTGCAGATGGAACTGCGATGAACCTAGCAGCTTTTGCTCTGTGTGTACAGGCTGTTATCTCCAGCAGCATCTGACCTTTTCCAAATGTGATCCAAGGTGACCTTTTACTATTATTGCAGCAGTAAATGCATTTTTTTTTTCCAAGGTATTCTCAGTGGAGCATGTTTTACATTAGTAGTTGGTATGCATCTGAAAATCCAACTTCTCTGCTGTGTAAGGCTTATTAACACAGCTATCTCTATAGAGATGTACAATATCATATGAACCTTACATGAAATGAGCATTACTATCAACACACCACTATCAAGCAGCACCTTTCAGTGGGCAATGCAGCTGTCCAAACAATGCCTGTTTTACCTGGGTGGCATATAGGTACTTGTTTACTCTTTTCCAGCAGAATACACAGAGGTAATTCTTCTGGATTTCATCACTGTCCCTTGTTTTATGCTTTATATTCAACCTCTCAGGAAATCAGAGAAAGGTATTATTTCCTAACAAAAATATCTGTCATCTGATCGCTGCTGGCAGCTTCCACTATTTTTTTCCCCCCTCAAGTGAGTGCTTTTGTTTAATGTCTTTTTGGTGGGAGTGTATTTTATACTGGCAAAGTGCAATATGGAAGAATATCCAACTATCAGTTGCTGAAAGCTCACACCACCCTTTGTCTCATAATGAAGCTGGACTCAGCGGCTGCTCCACAGAAACAAGTAAAAGGTTACACGTGAATTTTCTGTTTGAAAAGCAGAGTCTCAGCAGATGAAAATGTCAGTCCAAAATAAATGCTGCTGACCAAGGCAAGGGATTCTCCAATAACTTGAAAGTTCATTCATCAGAAGTTACCAAATAATAACAATAACACAAAAAGAACAATGCTTGGGTCCTAACATCTGAACTCTTAAAAGACCACTAGGAAGAGTGTAGCTGAAAGCAAATAAAATCAGAAAGCAGTGCCACATACATGATTTTTTCCACCAAACCCTCCCTCCTGAACTGATAGTGTTTAGCAATAAACAAACAAGTAAGGACAGTCCTGACCATTCTAGTCCACAAATTCAGAAATGGGCACAGAATTAATTTCTTCAGTGCACTTTTAATCCCATCCAGACACTATCTATGAAGCCTTTGTACACAACCATCGCCTCTCCCCTCACCTGGATAGCACCGGTGGGGATCCACTGCATCTCCTGTTCTGGACTGTTCCACTCCTCGAGACACATACTTCAGTGAGATGACAGATCAGTCAAGCCACTAGTGTTGCAGTCTCATTTGGAAAACAGACATACTTTTTTTATTTCCAAAACCTGTCAACAGGCAACTGGGAGAACGACGGCATGGGTTCAGTAGTTAATAGCAGAGCAGAAATGAGCACTTCCCAAAGGCTCTGGAAAGATGCTGGAATTCAGACTGGGCAAGAATCATCTGTACAGGAGCTCCTGAACTGGCCAAGAACAGTCCATATCCTTTTGTAAATAATTACAGGGTGAATAGATTAGCACTGCACCTTTCCAAACGAGTCCTTATTGACAAACAGTATGGAATTTAAGAAAAGAACAATCCCAACAGCAGTAAAAAGGAACTGTTCAGTTCTTACAGAGATGTCTTGGGATGATAATGACAGAAAGCAAAAAGAATAACTTCTATAAGGGGGAGCACTTGATCTGATATGATGAAGATGCAAATAGCTCAGTGCAAGTCTGCAGATGTGTACGCTAATGCTAGCACACACCAGCTAACAAATTGCCAAGAGTTTCCATCATTTGTAGGGTCATGACAAATTATATAGAAGCCCATCAGTGTCTTTCAACAAAAGCTGTTCTTGAGAAGGCTACACTCCTGTTTTGTTTTGTTTTTTACACCATATTAAAGACCAGGGTTATAAAGGCAATACATGCAAAAAGACACAAAGCAGTTCAAGTGGCAAAGGGATGCAGAAGTGAACCTCCCATAGCTGCTGGTATTCTCTTTTCCTGATGTTAAATGCATGGTCTAGTGGAGGAAGATGATCTCAGTGCTCAGTGGCAGTCTCCGCTTATGTGAACACTGGAACACTTCTGCCATGCTAGAATTGCACTGTGCCAAGAAAGGGGAGATCACAAACTAGAGGAAAAATTATTGTTTTATTCTTTGGAAGACAGCAGAGCCCTGCCTGCTCTGCCACTGCTCTGTTGGCATCAAGGAATGATGGCCTTACTGTCTGTATTTGGAGGAAAAGAGAAGCAAAGAAGAGAAAGAACGGTATGAGTTCTATTTTTCTCTCAGAGAGCACCAACACTAATGCAGTATTTGCCTCCAGTTCACTGCACACTGTATTCCACAGCCTCTGCATGGCCAGGCCAGGCCAAGGAGTTATTTGTGACAGCAATTTTCTGCTTTCCTATGTCACGCAGTGCCTAGCACAGCAAACTAGGATCACTCTTATAATAAACATGATCAATAGTACTGATTTAACCAAGCAGTCAGTATGGGAAAACCAAGGCTTAGGAAACAGAATTGCTACACTTGAGTTTTAAAGAAGAACTTAGAGCTGATTGATGGAATGGACCAGCAACTGTGCAAATGCCTGCTCCATTGGTTTCCTGGTAAGGAGAAGCCAGCTTCACTTCTGGCGCCCATCTGTAGCTCTGTCCCACTGACAGTTACACAGAGAACAGTCCTGTGGGTCCTCCTTTTTTATCATGTACTTTACAATGCATCTTTCCTCATTAGTTGCCAAATGACAGAGATGTTATAGGATAAGTAGAGACGGAATATAACACTCAGTTCAGAACTGCCATTTAGCCCTGGGGTTTCTTTTGCTCCCACAGACATTTCAATATTTGACATTTCACAGAGACAATCAGTCAAAACTATCACCTAATTGCAATAATGATCTCTTGGTTAAGAGTAAACTTTTGGCAAAGTTTCAAGCCCTAATCATGTCAACTGACTCCAACCACAAGAACACAAGTACCTTCAAAGCTGTCATTTCTTATAGCATGACCATTCCTGGCACCCCGGGAAGTGTACATGCCACATCTCTAAGTCCATCCTCCAGCTGACCTATATCAGCCCTTGGAATTTGATTCAGAAGACCATACTTGGTTTGTGCATGAGGCAAGCTTTCACTTGGCAGCGACTCAGCACAGAGCTTTAAGTCTGCAAGGAGTTTTGTAAATCTGAAATGGATAAATTGGAAGTAGTAAAATACCTCCTGGTCTCAAGACATTTTCTTCAGTGTTTCCCTATATTTGAAGCAGTATTTTCCAATTTAGTTTTTGCCTGTATTAAACTATCTGAAAGGAAAATAAGCTACCATGGATATCTTATTGAACTTGGCATTATGCAAATTGGGGAAGTTTGGACTGAACTATAAATTAGCTCTCAACTCCTGGAGGACGGCGCACATGATTTCCTATCCACTACACACTGACCCTTGGCATCCTTCTGCTCTGGAGGAGCTGAGTGCAATTTCTGACTTCATCCTGTGCAGATAGAGCAAGCAAGGTAGGTTTGGGTGTTAGAAGTAAGAGCAGAAAGCAGACCTCCTTCGGCTGTTGATGCAACTGTTATCTTTTTTTTTTTTCCCTTAAATGTCATTGTAGGTGACAAAGAAAAAAGGAATGAATACTGTTTGATTTCCATACTCCAAACAGTCATTATGATTGGGCTAACTGTACTGTAGTGATTTACTTCAGCAATTCTGCCTACTCATCTCACAAAATAATAGGCAAAAATCAACTATTAAAATCATATTCAAATCTGGCACTCTAAGACTTGCCTGCTCCTGCCATGCAATTCAGGGATGTGAGTTAGAGCACCCAGGTACAGCCCTGCAGTAACCATCTAAATGCATCTCTTGACCTAAATGTCAAAATGCAAACTAAAACAGTACTCTTAGGGAACTCTTAGAAATTATTATTACTTACAACACTCAGCTTATTTGCAGCTAACAAATACTCCAGGCTGGATGAATCTCCAAGCTCTTCTTTCTGTTACCTACTAGAATTAGAAATATGATGCACTTAATTTAAACCATATTTCTCAGTGCCTTAAGTGGTTTAACAGAAAGCTGAAAGGCTTGTCATCTTGTAGAAAACAATTTTATATCATTTTTCTATCAAAATTCACAAGCTCTAACAAGCAAACTGAAAAACAAATTACAAATGTGTTCTTCGTGACATGTACATTCTTCCTTTACCACATGCTTTCTGGAGCCTGTGGCAGACTTTCTACACAGTACGTTACAGAACAGCAAGATGTGTTTGCTACAGGTATGTAACTTAAAACTGTTTGTAAGAAACATCCTAAACTTGTCCCTTTTGGTAAATGTGACATCTTTACAGCATATGCTTAGTAAATGAAAGCCCTGGGAAAGGGAGGAAAGTCAGGATACCTCCCATATAACTGATTGTAAATTCTTGGGCACCAGGTTTATATTCTTAATAACCTACTAGTTAGACTTAGTGTGTCTGTTCCATCTAAGTCAATTTAAATGAGGTGTACCAGATACAGTACATAAAGTGTTTCATACTTGTGGAGATATGTTTAACTATTGTTTCTTTAGGAAAAATCTAATAGCTAGCTCCATTTAATCACTGTCAGATGTTCTACATGTTGCAAGTGGTAACTTCCTTGACACAAACTGCTTTTAATCAGGAACCCCCAACATATCTCACATACATTTCAGACTGACTTTTGTGGCACATTAAAAAGTTTTTATAATATTTTTTGTCCCGTTACCATGGTTTACTTTTTGCTTAACTGAGTACTGTAGGAAAAGCTCTGCAATGTAACATTTTCTTTGAAAAAAGACCATGAATTCCACGGGGTTTCATAAAAATTAAAAAACAAACGCAACCCCCACCACCAGTAAAAGCTCTCACCACACTTACTCGGAGTCTGGGTTAATAAAACCAATTTTGTCAAACTGGCACAAAACCCAACCATGAGCCCAATGGAGCGTTACCATTCTTCTTGATCTAAAAGCTTGTTTGTAAACACTTCTGAGTGGAGAACATGCACATGCAGCACTGACAATAACAACCTTCACACTATGTTTTTAACTTCTCAGACTCTAAAAAGGCAATCAGAGCTACCCCCCAATGCGTGATTAAAAATACGCAGGGGATAATCTAGCCTCCGAAAAGCTGGAGAAAAGGTGGTGTCGAGACTGGTTTGAAGTGGCCTGCTTAATAGAAAAGGACGGTCCCTTTCTGTGTACATCATGATTTGCTTTGGGATTTCTGTTGTGCCCCGTAAGCCTACAGGATATTACAGCAGCTTTTGTGTCGCTGGTGACCCAGCTGTTCATTATTGAAAAATTCCACTGCTTGATGCTGAGGGCAGGAAGGCTGACCCCTCATCTTACGGACGTTACTATCTTTCAAAAGATACAGGATTAAAGGGTTGGGCAAAATCTGGAGGAAAGCTATGTCTGGTTTTCTGTGTTTTCGTTGTCTTTCACTATATTGGCCCAGAGAGGGATGTTTGTACAGGATTTAATTAGTTGGAATCAGGCTGAGATTATTGTTGAGACTATTTACTCAGCAAATCTCCAGTCTGAGCTGGAGCTCGAAATGAGTCTGAATAAGAAAATCGAGGAGTGCTCCGTCTTCCTGCTCATACTCTGTAATGAGCAGTGAGACAGGGGTGTGAAGGGTCTGATCATGTGAGATGCCAAACGCCCTTCGTTCCCACTGGGATCAATACAGCACGGGGGGGAGCTATCATTATATCACAATTGAGCCTTAATCAGTTATAAATAGCAAGTGAGAAGATCACAAAAGCCCCTGAGGTTTAAGAACCGTCCCTATATTCTCTCGGGGAGCGTGGATGTAAAGCTAGTGCATGATGCAGCACAAGAAGCAATAAAAGGCATGCTCTTATCACTGCTGCAGTTGCGGGGATCCAGTCATTCTGTACAGATCAAGTCTTTATAATTAAAAAAGATGACAAGTAGGTGCAATCAACATGGGAGAAAGGAGGGAATACAGCCCTGCATTGGGCCACAAGCATCTTAGAGTACACAGCAGCCTCACAGCTGGGCTTCCCCTTCAGGGAGGGCAGGAGATGCGGGCATGACTTCCCCATGCCTGCGTGTCCAAGGCTCCTCAACAAAGCAAGACTCTGAGCTCTGTCTTTCGAGAGGAGACTGCAGCTCTTGGGAAAGCCCATGAAGCCAATAAGCCACTGTTCATACTCGTGCAGGGTAATACAGGTGCATCAGTCACAATGTGCAAACACAAAGATACGAATGTATTTTCCGGGGCTCTGAAGGGAGCAGAAGTGGTTCCTCCATCAGCCCTTCCCACAGTGCTCCTGTGGGAGTGTTCAGGTAGAGGGGCATCTCAGTACACTCAGACATCAAATGCACTTCCTTGTAGAAGGATCCCTACCAAAATCACGAGTAGCCACTTGTAGAAACAGGTGGTCATTGTCTGGTGTATTACTGAAGGTACTGAGATTGCTAGAGAGGAGAAAACAGCACACACCTTACCAAAGAACGACTCCTTGTGATTTATTAGGCTTGAAATCCCAATGATGACCCAGAGCCAGCTGCCAGGATCACGTATCTCAAACACTAAACAAATCCAGCAATACTGCTGCAGCTGAGAGTGCACAGAAACCGAAAGATTTCTGCAATGTAGAAAGATTTTTAAGGTGAAATGTCTGTTGCTTCAGTTGCACTGGTTACTATGGCATTAACCTGGTCCTGCCTGTGAGGAGTGAGAAACGTCCCAGTCCTTCAGAAGTTACCAATCCTGGGGCTGCTCGCTGCAGCGGGGGAACAGCCCTTCCTGGAGGCACGAGGCCTCATGCTGCCTGGCTGCACTCTTCAGTCCAAATAACATTGTTTTAAAGTCACACTCACCAGACTGAAGAGTAACAGACACAGAGAAAGCAAATACTCTAGCTCCAGCAGATCCTCCCTGGTTGGACCCCAGTGACCGCCTGCTCCAAAAGACAGAAGTGCTCTGACCCAAGTACACAGTAAAAGGCACCTGGCATACTGAGCATCCCCTCAGCTACTGGAAAATTAAAACAGAGGGAGAAGGGAGTGGAAAATCAAGTGCAGCTCTCAAATTCTAGCTCTGATTTATTTATTTATTTATTCTTGATTTGAGTGAACTGGCGTTGACTTGAAGGCCTCTTGTCAGCAAGCATGCTGTCAGCATTTTTCTTTTAAGAACACACAACATAAAGTAAAAGAATAAAGACAGATCAAGATTTATGGTGCAGGATTTTTTCTTTCTTTTTTCTTTTTCTTTTTTTCAATGTACTGGTATATTAAGGAACTGTGCAAGCTGTGGCTACGTGGCTTTGAAGGCAGCTTTGCCAGGAGAGGTGGCTGAGGGACCTCTGCAGCACAGGAGCGTGGTCCTGCAGCACAGTGGGGCACGAGGGTCTCCTACCCACTCTGTAGCTGCTGTGCAGTGCTGGGAACTTCCCCAGACCTTTGCCAACTGTTCTCAACATGTCCGGCGGCTCACAGAGCCTAAGGAAATTAATGCAACGTTTATATTACGTGGTTACATTATCTGCTTGCTGAAACCATGGCCTCCTTGTGCACTCAGACTCTTCTTCCTAAGGAACGGAAGAGAATTTGAATGGAACAGAGTCTGAATAACAGTGAGATGCAACAGACAATGATCAGAAAAACCTCTTTCAACTATTTTGATAGTGATCCTGCATGAAATGGCAAGTATGAATTCCACCTGAAATACATAAATTTTCATAAGTATTTTTCTGAAAGTTACTGGGTTTTTTTTGTTGTTTTGCTTTTTCTTGTTTTAGAAATGCATAATATGGAGGCAGAGCTGCTGGGCTCAGCTCACAGAGCCACAGAACACGCGGCCCACGCAGGGCCCTGCCTGCTGCCAGCCCTGCTCTGCAGCCAGCGAGCAGCGTCTGGGGAGGAACTGCTTAACCCAATGATTTCCTGCACTATTCAAAAAGTACAGAGCAGTAAAATGTCTCAGGTACGTGAGGAAACTTCATCTCTTCACAGAGAAAAACTGTACATATTCTCCGAAGTATAAATTACGAAATTCGCCATGAAGGTTTCTTTTTAGTGGGGAAAAAAATATGATGATTTTAAACAAGGTAAAGTTCTGTGAGGAATGGCTCATTTAAAATAACCATGCCACAGAGGTTCACCTATGTCCGAGCTGCAGTGAAATTCAAACCCTTCTGTTTCAGGACTCCGAGACACAAAGGAGAGCAGCAGGAACAAAGCACAGATTGTGAGCTGCTGCCGGGCCATGCACACAGGTACCTGCAGGATGCAGGGCCACAGGAGGGAGTATTAAAGGCAGTTTGGGGCAGGAGTATGCGTGGGACACGGGGTTAGCACACTTTGGTGGACACAGGCAGAGTACGGGCACAGCACTTCCCTGAGGGCAGAGAGTTTGTTGAATCCTTTCCTCTTGATGCAAACAAGACACCACCAAGCATCCTTGCCACATGACAGCTATGACTACTGTGACCACGGTACAGGCCAGCAGGTGACAGTCCCCTGTGCTGGCCCTTAGCACTGGGAGCTGCCGATGCCACATCCCTGCCAGCACCAGACTTTGTCCCAGCGCAGGGGACCCCGTGCCAGGGACGGGCAAAGGAAGAGCCATACTGGCAGCCCTGCCTCTCCCAGCAGCTCCAGGCTGAGGGGTATCCTGCCCTGCACCAGCAGCTGCACCCAGCACAGTGTGCCCAGCCCCACGGTGCTGTGCAGTGCTGGTGCATCGTGTGGAGCAGCGTGCAGCTGCCTGCTTATTTGTCAGGTGAGCAGAAAAGCACTGCAGCAAACACTCATTTGTCCTCCTTTGCAGCCACACTTGCTCCTTTGTTGAGGTGACACATATAGGAACGGGGCGTAAGATGACAGATAAAGTGCAAACGCTGCAAGAGCCGCACTGTGCTGCGGGAGCTCGCGGGGCTGCGCTCAGCAGCCGCACGCGGCGCTGATGGTGGCAGGCAGCTAATGAAAGCCCTCCCTCCTCTTCTTTTCCCCCTTCTCTCTCCTCTTTCTTTTCACAAATACCATACGGGTGGTTAAAAAGCCCTGATCTGATAGCATCGTCCAAGCTGTGTTGTACCTTGAGAAAATCAACATCCAAGCTGTTGACAGTGTGATTTCCCTATCGGCTCATCCTGCCACGGAGAGCAAGCAGGGCCAACGTTTTTGGTGATTTATAAAGAAAACTGTTTTCACAGACAGAACATGAAAGACGCAAGCTCTAGATTACTACTAAGATTATCATGCAAAAATGTATTTGAATTTCTGATCAGCAGGAGCCTTCAAAGGGACCAAGAGCAGATTAGCAGGTGTTACGTGAAAAAAGAGAGCTTTTGTGCTACAAAGTTGCACCAGCAAAACAAATATGTCTTTCACTTTGAAGAGCTGGGGAGGAATGTGTGGCCATCGCCATGGAAACTCAACAGGCCTTACTCTGCAAAGCCAGATTTTGGAGACAGAACCTCTGTTATGTCTGTATGCAGCTGAACACAACCTGTCTTTATCAGAAGACCGGTGGGGAAAGTTAAATGACAATGTGACGTGATTATAATGCCTTTGTTTATTTCTGCTGAATTTCCATTCTCTGAAAAAGTGAAGAGCACAGCAGGCTCTTGCTTTCAACAATGGACCCCAGAAATTACCGAAATTTTAAGAAAGAATTCAGTTTTAGAGGGACAGAATTCAGTTTTTGAGGACCTTGGCTGCCACTGTCATTTAGCTCAATTTTCTGGACTCCCATAGTCTCACCCCAGAAATTTTCACAAGTGGTCTTCAGTTACATATCTTTTTCTGCTTCCTTTATCAATCATCCAACCTCCACAGCATAACTGAATGGTGTCCATGCAAATCACCAGGTCCTGATGAGACAGCCAAAGCAGGAATTTGGAGAGCATGCCGGAAACATTCGTAATAAACTCAAGAGACTGTGCTCAAACACTTACAAATCTACTTCTTTGCACCCTCCAAAACTGGTGCTTTGCTCTGGCACTCACAATAAACATGGGTGACTGACTGGCACCCTCAGGTGTACTCTCCATCCTTGGCTACTACATGCAGCCTAAATGTTCTCAGAAGGGACAGGAGACAAAGGCCCCTTCCAGGGCAAGGAGGAATAGAATAGCAGCACAGTGGGCCAACAGCAAGAGGTGGTGAGAAAGACCCCTCGTGAAGGACAACAGTAGGACAAGGGGCTCACAAACTGCAGAACTTCCCAGGGGAGTTTCTCTTGTGGAAACCTATCCACCTTCGGCTGCCCAGCGTACCTGGTGCAGGTTAGATGTTGTTCTATAAACAGAACATGTCCATGACAATGTAGCTAGTCCACCTCTAACTCATTCCCATCAGCCCACTTAAAGCACACAATTAATTAACTTAATGCCAAGATATTAAGTTAAAGATCACAGTATCTCACATATTTCCTCATGAAACACAGCTTTTGCTTACCAAACAGCCTGACAGAATCTATTATGGGATTTATGTCTGGGAGCCTGCTTGCAAACTGCTGGTGTTTGGGGCAAGACTAACAGTGAAGGCCACAGAGCCCCCGGTGCTGGGGCTGCGTTGCCTCCTTCCCCAGCACACAGCCAAACCCATGCAAGCACTATGCAGGTCACTTTTCTGTGCTCACACCTTCCACTATAGAGGAAAGCACAGGAGGAAGCTGTTGAGGTTCCGTTGGTTTGGTTTCCTGCTTGGGGAGAGCACCAGAACCATAAAGTCTGATACTGCCTTATACATACAGTTGGTGAGAGTAGTGAGCGCTCAGTGCTCCCACAAGTGAAATTTCGAGTGCCTCAAATGGGGCACAAAATATAAAGGAAACAAAAGTTTTCAAAGACTTGAAAAGGCAGGCTTAAGAAACCCCCCCAGGGCCAAAGGGTCAGCAGGGAACCAAAGCCAGCGCTCCTGTCTGCTGTACTTGTGTTTCAAGAGTTAGATGAGATTGCCTCCAGGCACCCTCTGAAGTGAAGTCGAAATTTTGTGCAATTCTCCTAGAGAAGGATTTTACTTTACAAATTCCCTGGGGACTTTCTGCTTTGGGAGTTTTGGCCGCGCGGGTTTGTGAGGACAGCTGCTGGGTTAGCTCTTCTTTAAAGCAGCCTTCCTAGAAAATCCTGGACAGAAGGGATCCTGGCAACATTTCAGACATGAGGCAGAGTTAAGGCGGCTCCCATAAAACTGAACTGTGCTGGTTTCCTACTGTCTCAGATGGCAAGTGTCAGAAGAGATGCTTCTGAGACACAGTGTTTTGTTTTTTTTTGTTAGGTTTTTTTCCCATTGAAAATCAAAATTGTTTAAAAAGAAAAACTCCACCACAAAAACCACCAACTTGTGTTAGAGTGAGCGAGCCCTGTTAACATACTGACATGCTCTCCTGAATTAAATTAAGAAAATGTTCTGTAGAGGGTGGAAGCAGCAGCTCTGTCCAGACATCAGATATTAACAACCACTGAACAGCAATAGCATAACAAGTCACCTGGTATACTTGCTAGGACACATATTCACTGCCTTAGATCTCATTTTTAACTTCCACAACTACTTGTGCAGGAATACTGGCTTCCTTTCCAGACTGTCTTACCTTAACCTACTTCATTCATATTTCAAAGTATGCATTTTGCCCCCAAGAAATCTGGCAAAAAACGAAAGTGCTGTTCTTTTCTACTCGTTGGATACTTATGAAAAGACTCGCAGTATTAAAAGCAAAGGAACTGGTTCCACAGAATTCCACTGAGATAAAGCACACCATTTGTTGCAAATATTGCCTGAATTTCAGTATCACTTGCATTCAGTTTAGAGGAAGCAAAAGCTTTTGTTTTGAACAACTAACTGGTCACATGCTCCTATACACAAAGTAAAAGGCAAACAGCTCTTGCAAGTTAAAAAAAAAAAAAAAGCTTTTAAATAATAATCCTTGAAGCATATTTCTTGTGGGATGAGCAGTCCCAACTTAGTTAGAAGCAGGCATTTCTGTAAGTTAGCAAGTTAATATCATCATCTTCCTTCACATCATGGATTTCTGAATACACTCCTTCAAATGTAAGCATGAATGACACAAACACACCGCTTATCTAAGTGAAATAAAAGTGAAATGCAGTCTCTCTTTTATAGCATATTTACATTTCTAGTATAAAAATATTTAAATTCACATCTAATTCTAAGATATCATGTAATAAAGAACTCAAAATCAAAGATTATAATTTTTAAGCATGGGTTGGAAATGCTTGGCAAAATTATTCTGAATAAACGATAAAGGAAATGCTATGATACAGATCTAGAAGTTGAGGGAACGACTTGCAGTCAAACGCCATGGGTTTACATTGTTAGTTATGTAAAGCAGCAGAAGACAAGGCAGCTGAGTCTGTAATTCACAAAACCCTGACGAGTGTGGTCAACCTCCTGAAAGCTATAATTTATTATCAGAAATGTCACGCCTACACAATAGTCTTATTGTTGATTCATTAGGTAATTTCCCTTGAAGACCAGCTGTTTCTAGTGTGGTAGGATGAATAATGAGGAAGATATTCAATGTTCAGCGTACAAATGACAGACATAAGGAGGTTCTAACACCACCAGCGTCCCACTGCCTAGGGCACTAGATCTGTGCTAGAGGCTAAAGGTCCTACACCTCCCACTTGCATAGAAAACCTCCCAGGTGTCAAATTTGCTCAGAGGGCAGGTTTCTGTGCAATACCTTCAATAGAATCAGGAGACCCATGTGATATGGCCAAGCAGGCCTTGGGCTCATTGTCACCTTCTATTTCCATTGACGTGCCCTGAGGGTAGACACTTTCTCCTCCCAGCAGACTCTGTTTATTCCCAGGTGCTCCAGGGAGCGTCTTGCCACCAGTGTAGCTTGCAAAAGACAGTCCCGGTGGCTGTGCTCTAGGCAAGCTTTTATCCTGCTTTCCAGAGGTGCCTCTTTTTTAACCTTAAGCTAAATACTATCTCGGTAATAATTATTAAACTGTAATTTACTACAGCTAGTAGTACTATCTGCTAGTTTTGTTGTTATTTTATTTTATTTTAAACAAATACATTATTCCTCCCTCAAACGATCCCTGTGAGGACTACATCTCCATCACATAAGTAACACTGCAATTAAAGTGAGTTAAATTCGCCAATAAGCAGACAAGCACCATGTGCTGTATGGTTGGTGTTCATTATGCTCAGTACATTAATGCTACCAGTTTGTCAAGTCTTTTCATGTTACAGCCACTTAAACTGCATTCACCAGAAAAAAAAAAAAAAGAAAAACTTGTCTGAAGCCTGAGATTTGGTCGGCCCTTCCAAGTGAATCCCAAATGCAAACATCAGGTGGAACCGCTGCTTTTCAGAAAATATTTATTTGGAAACAAACGTATGTCGGGCGTTGGAGGCAGAAGCACCGACACAACACTGCGCGGAGCAGCGCCCGATCAGAATCGCTGCTGCTTTTGTTGCTGCTAAAGGCTGCGACAGGATGGGAGCCTGGGAGACCACGGTTCCTCCTCCGCTGGATTCAATATCATAGTGTGCTGATACTCGTGGGCTGACAAAAGGCACATCATTCCCATTTGAATGTAAAAAAACTGAAAACAGTTTGCCCGGTGATGGCTTAAGCTCTGAGATGGCAGAAGAATAATTCAGGTTTTAATGACCCATCATTTACAACTGTCCCTATTCCTGCTACATTTCCCCTTGAGTTGCAATTATATTAACGCTTCTAAATAGGTTCGTCTCCTGGAAAAGCAAGAAGAAATACAGGCAGTAAATATTTAAATATTTTTTCCTTGGTAAGGTATGCCTACATAGCACCTCACTAATGGTACATAGAGTACACAGCTGAGTTTCCAGTGGAATTCTAGTATAAAACAAATAATCTAGCAAATATCTAGTGATGAAATCGTCAGAGTGCCACAGCTGAGATAAAAATCGAAGTATTGCCTTTACTTACATATAGAGAAAAAGGAGCGTGATAACAGCCTGGAATTACAGGTGACAGATGAGCCAACACTGTGGCATCTCAGCACTGCAGTTCAATAACTTCACATCCTTAGACCTCAGCATTCGTGTTCTCCACCCCCACAATAACACTGGCAGTAAATTCTGTTGCTTTAAAACTGTACCCTCTTACGTTTAAATTTTAAACAAATCAGAATATTTTTGTCATCAGAAGAAAAGGAGCGTGAGGACACTTTTCTTTCCCTGTAACAAAGAGGAACAATGGTCTTTAATTCCAGCACTGTAACTGACCACTGCTCGGGGTGATTGAGACTATGGGCCTCACAGGGCAAGCCTGAGGAAATCTTCCTCCACACCTGAAGCCCCTCAATTTTAAGAATGGTTTCATTAATTCATGGCCTGATCCTGCTTCCCACAGGAGAATTTTAAATGTGAAGCTGCTCCTCGCCTGAATGAAGGTATAGCAGAGGGAGCTGTTCTGGATTTATACTGCTACAACTCTGCCTGTACATTTCCTTCAGTCCACCTCTTTAAATGTGAATTTCAGCTCTAGTTTCCTGAAGCCACACTGGGAACAGCCCAGCTCTGCCACACAGGGAAGCACGGCCGTGGCAGTGTGGTCCAAGGGATCACACCTGAACCCAAGAGCACAAGGAAGGGGCTGTGGACAACAGTCTCCAAAGCTGCTCTCAAACCAAAATCCTGCCATGGTTGTGATTTAATTGTGTGCTTCGTTCTGACACATGCATTTGTGATCACTGATAATCCAGCTGTAGGCATCTGGTTGCACTTGGGAGAAGTCTCAGAGCTGCAGCACCGCCCGTCCCATTGTCAGCTCCCTCGTGTGAGTTACACCACTCACTGCCACAAGATCAGTATGCTTAGGAACAGCCAAGAGCTGATTTTTTCCCCTTGGCCATTCCACTGTGCAGTCCACCTGCTGATTTCGGGGAGATTCCACTGTGTTTCCAAAGGAGAAGACCCCTTCTTATTTTCTGGCCCATCAGATTTTTCAAGATCAAATGATCAGTATGATTCTCCATAAAGAAAATGTACAAATTGAGCCCTACTACAGAAAAATCATTCTGCAGAGGTGTTTTTTTCCAATTAACAAAATCTTGTCCTCAGTTCGGTTTTAGAATCCGATTATTGTTCTACATTTATCTTAAGCAAAGTGGCTGACAAATAACTGCAAAATAATGTGATAAAAACCATTTATAATGCCAGCTTATTCCAGGTCTTTCTCCCTAACTAGTTATGACAAGGTAATAATGCTGGTTATGCATTTGTCTGACTTTAAATTGGTTACTTATAGCCATGATGGATGAGGGGAAAGATCGCCTTATTCTGAAAAGAAGCTCTTGATTTCTGATCTCATTTTTGCAGATAATGAATTATATCTAATTAGTAGGTTCCAAATCTAATCAAGAGGTTGAAATGTTGACCCAGACAAAGCAAAAGAGGGAGAGAAGGCTTCCTTCTAGGGTTTGGTTTTGTTTCTTTATCATCAGTACAGCCCTGAGCAGAGGGCTGACCACACCGCCTAAAGAGACACCAACCTGAAAATTCACTGTTCCACTTAACAGTTTAATGACATTCATCTCCACAGATGTATTCTTCCCATTGAGGATGTAAACTCCTTATTCACTCCTGTCGCTCTATTTTATTGTTTTAGGGAAAGGACGGGAAATTACTGTCGTCATTGTAAGCAAATCAGACCCCATGTGAGATAAATTGGTCTTGATGAGCTTTTGAAGCACAGAGTTAAGAAAAATTTCCATCCAAATTTTTAATGAACAAAAAAATTGTTGAAAACATCCAGGAGCTGGAGTGGGAAAAACAGCACAAGGACATACGGGTGAAAAATGTTTCCTGCTGTTACATGGTGGGAGCTGGTAAGCTAGAAATTTATTTTAAAAAGCAAAATTTCAAATCATATTTTACTCTTATATATAAGAGCAGTTTTCTGCACTGGGGCCAAAAGATTAAAGCGAACTCACAAGCACAAACATGGCCCAGAATGTCAGGCAGTCAGCTGGACAACGTATTACACCGACTCCGGAGATGCTGTAGCTACTGCCAAAATAAATCCTTTTTAAAGACAAAATCCCAAATAGATCTTAAGTGTTACAAAATATTCCTAAAATATTGATCCATTCTACCTAGCTACAATTTAAACAACCCTTAAATCTAGCAAAATAGCTTAGTCTTAAAAGGACATCACTTCCTAATCCTTATTTACGGCCTGGAGATTCATCCCCAGCCGCAGCACGCTCTGGCTGGATGTAATTTACGGAGCACCAACTCCGCACAGCGCTTCTGCCCGCACCGCCCGCCCCTGCAGCCCGGGCACAGGAGGAGCTGCGGTGGGTAAGGTGTCCGCAGGGGGAAGGCTCACACCGCCGGGGTAGCAGCAGTTTTTCCGAAGACGAAATGGCATTAGGAAAACAGAGGGCGCGTAGAGCCGAGCCCGGTGCTCCAGCGAGGCGGTTCGGGGCCGTGCTCGCACCGCAGGCGGTGTGCAGGAGAAGTCGGGCATAGGGCAGCCTGGGGCCTCACCTGGAATCCACAGCTGTGCCTCCCGGAGAAGGGCTTCCCCGCTTCCACCAGAGCATTTGCTGAGTGCATAAAACATTGCCCAGAGGATTCTGAGCGTTAACAACCGCAGCTCCCTAAGCCCGAGAAGAGGAGAATGACAAAAAGCTGCAGCCCCAACACAGTGGGCTCGTGCTGTGTGCCTGCAGTAATGCCCCGGGGCAATAAGCCATCGGCTTTCAAAGCTTGCAGGGATAGGTGCATGTGAGAAAACAGAGCCGTGGCAGCGATTCCCCATCTATTATAACCAAACTTTTCTGCAGCAAAACAGAGTTGTAATCGGCATCCCTAAAGCACAGTGGCCTGTTCTACATTCCCGCTCCTGTGCAGGGACACTGTGGGTGACACTGTGGGTGCGGAGGAGTTCTCAGGACACAAACACCCCGTGTGGCCCGTGAGGACATCCTGCACCAGGCTGAAAGCTGCTGACCAATTTCTGCTTTGCCAGAAGCGAGCAGAATTTTGTATGCATTTTTTATGTGCCAGCCACTGTGCAACTCCTGTTTTGATCATAATTTGAGTCTTTCCAGCGCATGGCACGCCACATTCAAATCACCATCCTTCCCAAGGATGTTCTGTACAGCTAGAAATAAGCTTCATGCAGTCAAACTCAACATAACGAGACACTCAGAAACCCTAATGACAGCAGAGGGAGCGCTGGGCTGAACAAACAGGAGTCCGTCCATTATATGCTTTTAATGCTGCTTTTAACCACCGCCTTCAATGGTGGTTGCACAGGGCAGGACAAGTGCTATGCAGCCCAACTCAGTTTTTCCATAGGTGTATTCTGAGGGCTTTCTGAAGTTGTTTTCCAAAGCAATATGTTCGTACTAAGAGACTGTGATCTGCTTGCAAACATGCCACCTTATGCGAGACCTCCATGCCATTTCAATGCTAAGTCCCAGATACTCCCACCAGTGCCCTGCAGGAGAAATGCAATTTGATTTGCTTCTCTTTGAATTGGGACTTTTTTTTTTAGAATGTGAACATGCAGCAGAACATGAAAAAAGAACAAAGTACAGTCGTGAATAAAAGGCTACAGAGGAGGGGGAAAGACAGCATTAATTGCCTTTTATGCTTTTTCATTTAATATCATGATTTCTGAAGCAAATTTCTGAAAGGTGGAAAATGAAACAGCTACCTCCTGACCAGCATGGACTGAAATGAGTACTTCATTTTCGGATTGAGGTGCACCCTGAAAGCTCCTCGTACTTTGCTTAGATTTACTAAATGTAAAAAGGGAGAGAAGAAAATACTAACCACTGTTAGAGTCAGACAGTGGACAGAGCTTTTGGTTGGCCTTGAACAACCATGCCCACACATGCATTTGGAGCAGAGAACTGAAGACAATGACCTGCATATTACTCTGAGCTCCAGCACCTCTCTTTAGAATCATCATCCAGTGCCAAACTAAATTGAAGCACTGAGGTTTGAAAAGACCACTAAGACCATCTAGTCCTACCATCAACCCATCACCATCACGCCACTTTGTCTTCTCCAGCTCAACAAGGGTAAGGGCTTTTCTATTTGCTATGTAGATGCACTGTGGCTTGTCAAGCACTTTAAGTCACAGCATACAAAACACAACAAAGGAGAACTCAGAATTTATAAGGACATATTCTACAGCTATAGCAGATAAGGCATCATTTACTGTAACATGTTAGCCAAACAAATGTCTTAACAGACCATTGCGGTCTCATGGATAAAGCAACAAAATCTCTCCTTTTATGAGCCTTAATTGTGTATGATTTATAAGTGGGCTGCAAAAGCTATTGTTGGCTTAAATCCGTCTGTACAAAGTCTCAGCATGGGAACTTTCTCAAGCATCTGAAAAATAGAGGAAGATAGCCATAACAAGCTTTGTTGAGTTAAAATGAATATTCTGAAAAGAAAAAACAGAAAAGCTCTAGCAAAGTCTCTGGCACATGATGACATCTGCAGTTCCATCCTTTGCCTTCTACAGTTACTTTGACAGTTGCTAGATAAAATGAATATTCCTCCAAGACGGAAGATCCAAGCAACCTTGGTGTTAGGGCTGAAGGGATATTTTCTTTCCAAAGAGTAAGTTAAATATCGGCAAGCCTACTCCCTTCTCTCATAATGTGTTAAATGCTACTTAATGCTCTTTTGCAAAAACAGCAGTTCTGTCTCAAAGCTTCTGCAATTTTCATCTCTGTGCTCCAAGCAAGTAGCTCTCCCAGCACCACACGTCCTGACAGAAGTTTCCTAACACTCAGAACCGACTCCAGGCCTAGGAGTAGTTCAGCTGTCAGAAGCCACCCACAGGGGCTCCATCACCACTTCCTAAAGTGCTGCTACACCAGAAGCCACGCAGGGCCTGTGCAGTTACCTCAGTGTGAGCAAAGGCACCCAACCACCCTTGATCTTAAACCCAGATATTGCTGCTGGAGCTCAAGGAGCATTGGAATAATGCTCTCAGACACAGGGCTTGGGGTGGTGCTCGCGGAGCCTGGGATTAGGCTTAATGATCCTTGTGGGTCCCTTCCGACTTGGGATGTTCTACGATCTTCATTAAATTGAAGAAATGTCTGGACAAAGGAATTCCAATTACATTGTTAGGAATGCTCCATGTTTTATTTTAAATAAAAATAAGTAAGCTTTAAAAATGTATCAAGCTTTTAACACTTATTTTTGGAAATACGCACAAAACATCTGGAACCCAACAATGATGGAAAGGCTGCCCCTACGTATTCGGTTTGTGTAGTTCACCCTGTTACAGAGGACTGCAAACACTTAGTGCACAATACTGGTTTAGGAAGAGTAGCATTTGCTTGCCAGGCAGACTAGAAAAATGATGGATTAATAGGACTACATCTTTCATCTAATGAGGTTAAGTGACCAGTTGCAGCTATGCTTGTTTCTCAGGCAATACCAGTTTTAAGGAGCTCATTTTTAAAGCCAGACAACTTTGTTTTGTGTATTTATCTATTTATTTATGCATTTCCAAAATCACCGCAATATTTACTCTCTGTTATTAAACTCCCTGTGTCAGGCACTAATGGGTGTAATTATCTTTGAAACTGAATTTGATGTTGTAAAGCTACATGGTGTAGACAAGCGTCTTAATGATGAATGTCAGTGCCAGGGCTGCTGGGAAGATTTCATCATGCGAAACACTGTTCTGCCTCTGCAGTTTACTTAGAAAACAAGCTTGCCACGCAGAGCATAGGAAGACAACAAGTATTGCTTCAAAACTAGACCAAACCAAACCCCAAATACCCCAGGCCTCCCTGTTAATCAATTTCAAACTGCCCTGATAGAATAATGTAGAAAAGAAAAATTACTGTTAACAATGCTTATCATCACAACTTGTACTCAGCTGCCTACAAGGACATATTACAACATTTTCTTATTTAACAAAATAATTTACAACACAGTTCTACAAAATTAGCATAAATTCAAATGTCTGTGAGTGGTATTTCCTTTGTTCTCCTCAAGTTTGGCCAAAACAGCTTGTTCTATGTCATTCTTTTTGTGAACAAATGGCTGAGAGCTATCGTTGCCAATTCCCCATTATTTCCCTTTGCCCTCACTCATTCTGTCTTCATAGAGAACAGAAACCCCCCTAGCAGCAGGAGCACGCTGTCATTAATTCAGTTACCCAGGGAATTTCACACCTTTGCCAGGCCCTTTACGGTTCTCATTTCAGTGCAACCTAATCTCAAATGGATGCAGAAAACTGTGAAGAAGGGCAGCTCCAGCTGAAGGCAGCAATTAAATGATAATTAGGGCTTTACTTCATCTTGTGATTGATAGAGGCTTACTGGGCCCAAACTGCATCTTGTCATATACTAATAGGCCAGACAAGATACTCCACTCCAGACTGAAGGATTTTGTCTTATCTCAAGAGAGATAATCTACTCAACAAGTAATCTCCTGCCTGTGGTAAAGCAATGCTGTATTTACGAGGCCACTATTCTTTATGTTTCAGCTCTGAATGTGCCCTAGGACTTCTCCAAGAAGCAGTGAAGGCTGCAGCTTTCCTTTTGCATTTTCAGGCACTCAGGTGTCTCTCCCACTTCAACTGGGAAGTGTGAATCAGCTGATTTATCCTGCAAAGTTCATCTGGCACAGATGTACAAAAGCCACCGCCTTGGAGTCTCAAAGTAAAAACAAACTGAACTATTTTTAATCTTTACAATTCCTGAGAAAACTAAGTGGATCCGAAAGATCAAATGCAGCCAAATACAACCTGGGCAGAAGCACTGCAGCTGAGAACGTGCTGTCATGTGCAATCCAGGGCTGCACTGTTTTCTGTGCTGTTTCCAAGTCTGTATATTCGACTGTGTCATTTGGGCCTTTGTAGGCCCAATTACTTATTATAAACAATTCAGTTTATCTTTATCAGAATCATTATCTAAATTGGCTACATGACACATACTGTTTTCCTAACTGCACTCCCGGGAAAATCTGCTATAAAATCTGTGATTTTGTACTTTGTAATTATCCCTATATGGGCTATAAAACATTACACTTGTGTTTAAAATAGGTATAGCTAGCATTTTCCAATGCTCATAATGGAACATTTATTCTACCTCAGAAAATAAAATACAGCAAAATATTTGGTGCAATCAACTCACAGAGTTCTTGCAGCAGCCACATTGCAGCTGCTGATCAGATTCCAAAGGCAAACAAGTTTCTTGTGATGTGCTGGATTTTTATTATAAAGTTTTGCCCTCTTGCTTGATATTTCTTTTTCACTGGGTGAGGCAAAGATGACTCAAGTTAGTGTCAAGTGAAACATGGCCCTAGCTGGCATTGTAGTCTTGAAATGAGGTGTCAACAATAACAGCTAACAGGATCGTACTCCCAGTGTCATTAATTTTCTCTTTCCAGTATCCTCCACATTTCCTGTTGTAAAAATGCTGGCCAATTTTTCCCTGTTGCTGACTTTTGTTTTCCTTACTGTTTTGAGAAATTCCTCCTTCCTCAGAATTTCTAAAGCTATTTCACACTGTGCCAAGCCAGCAGCTCTCCCCATGATTAAAACAAAACACTTTAGTTCTAAAGAGCAAAGACCTAACCTCCCATCTTGCACAACATGAGGTGTCCCCGGCCTCCCTTTTTAGCTGATTCTGCTTGCTTGACGTACTTTCAGAAGTTCAGTAACTAGCAGTGGAGGGGTCATGTTTGCCCTCAAGTTGCTGCTTTTCATGCTTGACATGTTTTTCTACTGTCCGGTCCCTTAGCTGCAGCAGGGTCACAAGGATGGAGAAAAAGGGTGGGGGTTACAGAAAGGGTATTGTATTACACAAACCCCAAAAGGTTTTGGTTACAGAATGTATATTGTCCATGCCGATTGGGCTTGTGGAGAAGTATCAAGTTCACCACATTCTCATTTGGAGACTTTGATCCTTTTTGTTAAAAAGAAGCTGCTTAGAATTACGCTGCAGAGCAAAGAAATGAATCAGTTGTACTCACTCACCCAGCACTAAGGAATGCCAATATTTCTGTTAGCCAGCCCAATCCTAGGGAGATTTACCCAGCTGCACAGAGGCTGGAAGGAGCTTAAGTCTATCAACACAACCACAAGCTCCCCCCTCCTTTCAGAAAGGTCCAAGCACCTTTTATGTTGCCTGACTTTCAATGATGTGGAACCCCTTCACACCACTCTAGAAATGCACGAAATGTCACGCTGCTTTCAAGAATTTTTAGGCTCCTTTCAGACCTCCATCCATAGCCAAGGTACCAAAGAGGAACCAGAAGCACGTGTCTTCGAGATCTCTGTCTCACTCCCTTTGTCTGCACTATCAGCAACCACTCAGGCATTCCTGCGTGTGCAGGACATTAGATAAAAATGTCTGCGGAATCACCACAGCAGTTGTTTCTGCTGCTCTGACTTTTCCAACCCCCTGAGAAGGGCTGGCATGATCTCAATGAACCTTTCTTCTCTGATGAAGTACAGAGATCTTTAATTATCTTCTCCTATAGAAGCCCCTACATCTTCTGTCCGCAACATATTTACACATATACTGAATATGCAATTTTTAGTATTTTGTATCAGTTCCTTTACTCAGTAATCACTGTCAACCCAATTTTTATGGTCTGATGAGCTTTGTGATATGCACAGTTGCATTATTTCTCATTGCTGAATTAGGGGTCTTTACATACCTATTTTTGTCAACAGTATATTAAAAAGTGGAGAGATTCAAAGCCATTGGGATTTTAAGGTTCTCTGTCTATGCTTTTATCATCAGGACAGCACTACCATGATGTAGACAAGGCCCTCAGAAGAGGTCATAATAGAAATAATGTTAGGAATGACAGAAACTGTACTTTCTTTTGCTCTGTAACACGCGTGTCATTGCTTAATGACTGGGATCCTGGCTCTCAATGAGCGTAATGCTGCAGGTCAGTTCTTAATTCAAAGGGCAGTTTTTTGCCAATCCAACATAAAACGTCATCTAATGTAAGATGAAGTGTATTAATGCTTCTGCTTTTACTGCTATAGCTCAGGTGACTCACCTAAGACTAATTAAATAACCAAATAAAGACTGCCAAGAGAAAATGCCAATGCCAGCATCCATTGGCAACCCTTTTCTCAACCCACTATCTATTGTTCCTTTGCTAGCAGCAGTCACTGCATCAGAGCAGGCTAGGGAAATGGAAGGAAGAAGATCTCTCAGACTTTTTCTCTGGGTTCCCCAGCAGGACACTATCCTGAGCTTGGCTGAGGAGTTACAATCACCTGATACGGCCTTTTGTTGAGTGACCCTAAGAGAAGCTTTTTTGCATTCTTTTCTGCTGCAAAAGCACACACACTGGGGAGGGCTCAGGGAAGCAGCCACAACAGAAATCCAAACAGCTCCTCTGTGCTGCAGCTATTCTGTGGGAAGTGTTGCTCCTTGTGAATGGGGTCAAAAGGGACCCAGGAAGGCATAACGAAGTGTTAGCTGATTTTTCAAGGGGCTCTGTTTTGTTGCATTAGCAATTTTCTACAGCATTAAGCAGTTTCATGGTGCATTGTACTGTGTTGTCTGAAATGGTGTACAGACTTTCTTCAGGCCAGATTTGTGGAAAGATGCAAGTCTTTAAATACAATGCCAGGCAAAGAAAATAGTAAGAAAACAGCAGCGACGTAATGCAAACTTCCTAATGCAACAACACAGACCCTCCTTCCCAGGACTGCAGCCTACATGGGGCCCTGCTCCAGCCTTTCACTGAGCTGTTGTATTATAGTACCTGAGGAAGAGTCTATATCCATATTAATCTATACCTCTGTCTGCTTAGCTCTCATTCCCTCCTTCCTTTTCCATCTCTCCCCAACACCCTTCATTCTTTCCTCTTTTCCTCCATTCCTCTCCTCTTTAAACAATCTCATTTCCTTCTTATTCCTTTTTCAGGGAAAATTTCTAGAATAACAATCAGCATAGTACTCCTGAACAGCAGAGATAGATCTGGGGTCAACAAGAGTCTCTTTACACAGTAAGTGCAGTATATGCATTTCAATCATTATTTTCAGTTTAATTTAGGTCTCTGTTTGTCCCTTCGTGCTCACAGTGGGAGGAGCTGTACAGCAGATGTCTCAGGATGATGTGGTTTAACCATGGAGGCAGCTCAGCACCACACAGCCACTCTCCCCAAGTGAGATGGGGAAGAGAGTTGCAAAGGTAGACTGCATGGAACCATGAGTTGAGATAAAACAGCTTCTCAGGGAAAGCTAAAGCTGCATGGAAGCAAAGCAAGGATTTCACTCACTACTTCCCATCAGCAGATAAACGTTTCCCATTTACAGGAAAGCAGAAAATGTCTCTTTGCTCAGTTGGGGTCAGCTGTCCAGGAGGAGTTCCCCCTGGTTGTCTCTTTGGCAGAGCAGCATAGAAGACCTTGACACTGTAACCTCTTCTCTGCAACAACCTAGAACATAGCATCACCACAGCTGTCATCAAAAATCCAAGGCACAGCATCATATGAGCCTCTGCAAAGGATTTTAACCCTATCTCAGCCAAAACACACTGCAGATGGTCACATTCATTAAATTAAAAAATAAAAATAAAACAAACAAACAAACAAACAACCCAAAACATTAAGACAGAGAAAATGAAAACATTACAAAAGGTGATGTATCACCTGCATGCCATCACGCCAACACTCTCCGGTGTTAAGAAAAAGACTGTGCAACACACACAGGGAGTAAGTGAGATGGTACAAGATGCACAATGCATCTGGCCTCCCCTAAATGGCAGACAGCAGCACCTCAGTGCCTCTTCCTACAGGTCACAGGGGATAATTTGGAAGCTTCCGCAGCATGAAGGGAAAGGAGGAATATTGCTCGAATATTGGGGGAGTACATTCTTCATGTTTTTTTCTCCCAGAATCACACGACATGGCTAATAGCAATAACAGTAATCATAATTTTTATTGCTGTTTGAGTTCCAGTGGTTGAACCAGGCTGGAATAAAAGTCTTTGCAGAAGACTTTATGGACTTTATCCTTGCCAATCTCTCCCTTTTATTTACTAGCATAATCCTAAAATTACAGTCAGCTCATATTGGGAGAGAAGAAAAGCACAAAGCCAAAAAAGCAGTTTTAAAAAAATCTGTTTCAGAATGTCTGGTCCTGCTTAAAATTTCATGATTATTAGAAATTATAGTTGGATATTTGTTACAAGAATATTTCTCCTTTACCATGAAACCTGACTTAACAGATCAAGCTATGTGTAGTTTTACAAGGCATAGCAGAATTGCTCAGTCACAGTGATGGAGCACCTGGTGGAAGGCAGGGCCAGCCCAGGGGAGCTCAGGTGCATGCAGTGTACCTGAGTGACTGGAAGGGCTGGAGCCAGGATCCACCCCTGCCCAGGCCTCATGTAAGGGCTGCCAGTGCATATCTGAGGCCTTCCAAATGTAAGCAGCTTCTTTCCCTTATTACTGTGCCCACTGCTGTTGCATTTGAGCAAATCCCTGCTTGCTGCAGCCTGGGATCTCACTGCTCTGCTGTCACTGTTGCACTTACCATTGCATTGCACAAGGTAAATCTGCAAAATAAAGCCCACCCACAATGCGCAGTGCTCTGAATACACTGCTGTTGGATCTGTCCCATGCCCTCTAAGGTACCTGAACTCAAACTGATTTCACATAAGGAGACCTGCCTCGTACCTGCANTTATGGACTTTATCCTTGCCAATCTCTCCCTTTTATTTACTAGCATAATCCTAAAATTACAGTCAGCTCATATTGGGAGAGAAGAAAAGCACAAAGCCAAAAAAGCAGTTTTAAAAAAATCTGTTTCAGAATGTCTGGTCCTGCTTAAAATTTCATGATTATTAGAAATTATAGTTGGATATTTGTTACAAGAATATTTCTCCTTTACCATGAAACCTGACTTAACAGATCAAGCTATGTGTAGTTTTACAAGGCATAGCAGAATTGCTCAGTCACAGTGATGGAGCACCTGGTGGAAGGCAGGGCCAGCCCAGGGGAGCTCAGGTGCATGCAGTGTACCTGAGTGACTGGAAGGGCTGGAGCCAGGATCCACCCCTGCCCAGGCCTCATGTAAGGGCTGCCAGTGCATATCTGAGGCCTTCCAAATGTAAGCAGCTTCTTTCCCTTATTACTGTGCCCACTGCTGTTGCATTTGAGCAAATCCCTGCTTGCTGCAGCCTGGGATCTCACTGCTCTGCTGTCACTGTTGCACTTACCATTGCATTGCACAAGGTAAATCTGCAAAATAAAGCCCACCCACAATGCGCAGTGCTCTGAATACACTGCTGTTGGATCTGTCCCATGCCCTCTAAGGTACCTGAACTCAAACTGATTTCACATAAGGAGACCTGCCTCGTACCTGCAGGATATGGCCCTTTGCCTTACCCATGACTTGCAGCTGGGAAGAGGAAGAACTCTGTGTTCCACAGAACGATGGAGAAACATCAGTGCTCCAGAGCACCATCTCACAGTGACAATAAGCTGCTGACCAGTGCAAAACATCAGGCACAGCATCCAGCACTGTGCTGAGGGCACAAAGGAGAGTGCTGTTCCTGGAAGCTGAGCTGATGGTGAGCTCCACCATGCCTCCCACGGCTGATCCTACAGGGTGCCTTGACTGTGCTCCAGCTGCTTTCTGGGATGAGTCCTGGACGTAAACCATTGGAAAGGAGCCCGGGCACAAAGTGGCAGATTGAACCATACAGCGAGGGTGCAGCAGGAACATGCTCCTGGACATACAGAGTGCTCCATCCCAGCAGTACCCCCAAGGTCTGCATGAGAGCAATCAGAGGTGGAAGCCAGCCTTGCATCACTGAGTTAACAAGTGTACGCTCTGCTCAGGACTCAGCTGTATGAGCATTTTTACTTCATTAAGTGTTTTCTGCTGAAATGTTCCATCAGTCCTCTAGGTGCAGGTTCCCAGGCCACAAATCCACCCCACAAATCTCTGTTATAAGGCTCAGGAAGCCAATGTGCTTATACAGCTGACTGTCTCCTCACAGCGAACTGCTGTGCATTCAATTACAACTGCTAATATCCTTTGTAATCCAAACTATGTGGGTGAAAGCAATCAGGAAGGCTCAGATTAAACAGTAACAAAGCTTGATGTTGTTTCTGGGCTGTCGTGTCCTATATACTGAAAACTGCACTTTACATAACATTCATATTGTTGCTGCTTCTCTCAGATTCTCCATAAGAGATAGGATTTGTAACCTTTAGGTGTAGAAATATATCTGTATTTTTTATCATCTTACAGAGAACAACTTGACTAGACATCGAATCAACCAAAACCAAACTTGTGTTGTACAGAACTAGAAGACTCTTTATTGCTAATCTATGTAAATTCTTACCAAAGGGACATTTTCAACAGGCAGCCTACCTTTCCCAGCAAGATACAGTTTGAATAAAAACACATTAAAAGGAATATAAAAGTGCAACGTGAATAAAGAGCTGCTCACTGGAAACGGACACAGATAAAAATCCCTGGAAATGTCATCATGCACTGTTTGTAGATACAGCTGTACCCATATCTCTAAATTACAAATGATAATGAGGTGTAAAGATTTTATCAGACACCTAGCCTCCTTGAAAGGCCTCTGTGTGTTGACTGGTGTAGTCTCATATTAGGTGGTAGGAATTTTGTTTTCTTTTCTAAGTGGAACATCAGATTACACAGGTCTTATTTCACTGCTGATTGCAGTCGTCCACTTAACATCTTGACAGATATTCAAGAATGGAGCAAGGCTGGTGGTGCTGCCGAGTGAGGCGTGCATTCATCTATCATCTGCTAACAGAGCACTTGGAGGGGCAGCCCTGATGTCATTAGCCCGCCTCTCCCCAGAACTTAGTGGCAGTTTTTAATTCCTGCTAACTAGGTTTGTTGACAATTTTGTGACAGAATGTGAGCTTTAGATCCCGCAAAAAAAAAAACATCAACTGCAAACCTTCTGCCTGACTTTCTCACAGGCCAGAGCCTGAATAATACGGTAGGTTTATTTTTTTAATCTATAGCTTGTTGGAGAAACGGCTGCGTGACACTGTGTCCTGCTTCCAGCGAGTGCTGCTCCTGCACACGGCAGTTATTTTCGCAGCAGGACACCAGGTGCCCTCCACACAGCCCCTGCAGGCCCTGACCACTCAAACTTGCTGCAATCCAGCAGCACTGCCTATCGTTATGGTACAGAATGAGCGCCCTGAGAGATACACAGACCCCAGGGAAGAAAATGTGGTAGTTGAGAGTCTGCCCTTTACATGAACACTATTGCTTTTACCATCTAACACATTCAGAGAAAATACATCTTAGGGAAGACCCCCTCTGCAAAAATCTGTTGATACCTGAAGGAACTGTGAGATGACTTACAAATATAATCAGCGCTTGTTGCTGTTGCCAGATACAGTACAAACAGCAACACCAGCGCAGCCACGTTCCAGAGAGGCACTGAGAACCTCTGGGAGGGAATGAATCACATCCAAAACACAAAATGCTCCATCGATCAGCGCGACCACCAAAGGGCTTTGTCAGTCACAGAGCTGGTTGCTCCATACCCATTCATTAGTGCTTTTGGCACCTCATTCAGTCTCATTTATGACTTATTTTTGTCAGCTTTTCTACTTGGTTACATTAGAAGAGGAACTCTCTTGAACCTCTTTAATGTTCTGAAACTCACAAACCACAAAGCATGCTCTATTTCTGGCAGCCGGTAAGATTTATTGCACCGACTGGCCTTGTGTTCACACCTCTGTTGAAAGACAGAAACAAACTCTTCAGCATTCAAGGAACAGAACCATTGCTTGTCAGCATGTAAGTGCATGGTTTGGCTTTTACTGGATGTCCTAGGAGAGGAAGGTTTCTCGAACACCGCTGTCTGTAGAGCAGACCTTCGCAAGAAGCAGCATAGATGGAGGCCTGTCAGTGTAAGTGAAATGGCTATCGTTCTGCCCACGTGTTTTCTTGTACTACTCAGTGGAAAAATACATTTGCTTCTATTTGAGGAACTCTCAGTAAAATCATTAAAAGCCATGGATGAAACCACATAAACCAGATTTGTTTCCTTGTCCCACTATGCTTGACATAACAAAGGGCATATTCTTAATATAAATGGATCACACTTGCACAACACTATTCTAAATAAATCTGGGGCTAATGTAGTTTATGAGATACACTCAGGAGGTTAAATTGTTTCTGACTAGGTGGTTAATTAAAGGATTTATTTTGCAATTGCAGAGGACCCATAACTCATGAGTTACTGCACAATAAAAGTGTTGTAGATGTGTAAAATAACACCATGATTAACTCCCCCAAGCCACCTCGGCCCATGCGGTTCTGTGCACCCCTTCTTTGTGCCAACAGCTCAAACCCAACACTTGGGACCTTCCACCAAACTGCAACGTGGGCGTTTTCATTTCTGTTTGTTACTTATTTAATTTGTGGCAGGGATGGTGTGGTGTTCAGATGAATGCCCCTGATTAAGTGGTTGGCTCACGGCTTCCCCCACCAGAAGATAAAAAAAAAAAAAGGAAGGAAGGGTTAATTATGAAGCAAAAGTGATCTGGAACAGAAAAGAGAAACAGTCCGATAAGACTTCTCAGAGATGGTTCTCATTCTGTTTCTGTCAAAGGACTCCTGAGGATCATCGAGTTCTACAGCAAAGCCACCATCAGAAGACAACGCATTTGCATTTTGTTTGCCAACGTCCAGCATTTGTTTCACCATTTCCTTAAAGTAATCCTAGTGCTGAACAGAAAGTGACAAAGAGGAAGTGTTGGCAAAATAGAACATGGATTTCCTTTTAGTTAAATCTCTGATAGTTTCGGTCCATATTGAAAAAAATAATTTTCCTATATATTTAGTCCTCTAAAATCCATGCCATCCAGCTACCAGCATTAATGATGTTAGGGTGAATTATAAAGAGAAATCAAATTTTCCATAGCATTTGAACGCCATTAAAATGCCAAACAATAAACTACCAGACTGCAAATTAGATCAGTGGAAATATCAAACACATTGCGGTATAAAATCCATAATTGCATTTAGCACTTTAGCTCCCAGGGGACAGGCTGCTAAAGATCATCACCGTGCCACATATGAGAAGCTATTGACAGAACGATAAAAATCGACAGGCTAACCAAATAAACACTGCAGGCTTCATTAAATATTCAGCAAGTGAAATTTGACTATCGTGCGCCTTTTTTTCCCCGCTAGATGCGCAGGGCTGCGGCGCTCAGAGCTCCGTCCATGACAGCAATATGCGGCCGTGCCCTGCAGGCCCGAGCGGCAGCGCAGGGCGGGGGGACGCGGTCAGCGCCGTCAGGTACCGCGCCGTCAATAAGCGCTGCGCCGCAGACAGGGTTATTATTCTTCAGAATGCATTATTAGCCTTGGCCCCGGGAATAGCTGGCTCCAAAGACTTTAATTAGAGAAAGTGTAACATCTACCGAAGTTTAACGCTTCCCGCAGTAGGGACATCTCGTCCCTCATGAGACGCTCCTTGAAGGAGCTCAGCACTACGTCTCCTCCCCTTCCTCCTCCTGGGTGCGGCGGTGCAGTGACCGTGTCCTGCACGGCCCTGGAAGGACGGGGCCAAGCTCTTTAAGGCTCAGCAGTGCTCAAACGAACACGCTTATTTACAGAGCTGATCGAGCCAGCCGCTGTAAATCACGGCCCGTCAGGACCACAAAGTGCTGCTGGGTCCGGCCCCGGGGTGCTCCCCTCTGACCTGGGAGGAACGTAGTTTGCTTTATGCAGCTCTGGCTTTTACACTGCATAAAGAGATGCAAAGCAAATGAGCAGCCCTGGCAGAAGACAGTATGGTGTTAATTCCGTATTTCATTAACCAGTTATTTGTTGTTACTCCCCTGGATTACCTGCTGTCAGGATGAGAGCAATTGTGGATAATGCAGCCATTCTCCCTGGGAGCAGCGAGAAAAACAGAGCTGTAGGAGCCTGGCACAGGTGAAGGGCACAGAACAATGCAGTGCACTTTGGAAGAAAAAACCAAAAGTGTGAATCCTGAGGAGTTCTGGCTCCTGCAACAGGACAACACTTAATGGACTTGACCCAAAAAAACGAGCGACAGAGATCTGGGACAGAGCACGAGTAGCTGAATCTATTTAAAATATTGTAGGGTTTTGTTTGTTTTAATTATAACCAACATTTCAAATTCTGGAAATTGTTCCTGATATCCTCTCAAGATCCATTTTAGTCTGTTTTCAAGATTACGTTCATGGAGTGGCATGGATACTGCTACAATAGGAGAAAACAACAACGGAAAGAAGGCATGTTTCCTCTCTCTGTTCCTACAGGCCTTGAGACTGAAATTAGAGCAAATAAAATGTATAATGCATGCTCTGGAAGCACCCAATAGGGTTATAAGCAGCCATTCCCTCTTCATGGAGAAAAAGTTTATGTAAATGACTGATGACAGTGTTATTGTGTGAGGAATATCAATGGAGTAATTACAGTTACATAGCTTGCTGCTGCACTGCTGCTCTAAGCCTGTGTTAATTTTTCACACCACTCCCTTGGGAAAGATCTCAGTGTGCTCCTAAGAGCAGAGCTAATAATCGGAGCTCTGAGCCACTGCCGCTGAAACTAGCCCCAAGGTCTTTCTGAGCAGACTGCTAAACACTGACTGTCTCCCCAGAGAGAAGAGAACAGAGATAAAATGATTAAAAACTGCCAAATTGGACTGGCAATCACTTGGCTATACTGTCAGCCCAAGACAAGACAAATCTCAGTTATTTTTTCTTTTGTGAGCTGGAAAGCTCGGATAGCACAAAGCAGCGTGGCTGCAAATGGAGCAGCAGCCTAGCCACATTTTGGGTCCTCACAAGTACTGTGTCAACATCTGCAGACACAAATGATGTGTCAGTGATTGTGTTTAACACCAACACAAATCAAGAATCTGAGAAAACCAATTTCTATTTAGGCCTACTGGGACCCTTATTATTATGAGTCAATTCCACTTGTTTGATCCCAAGTATAATTTTAGGATTGAGCAGATCACAGACTCCATAACTGCATCTCACTCCATACGAGCAGTTCCCCGAGGTGAGATACTGCTGGCGCTGTTTGGCCCAAAATTTTAGGCAGCCTACATACTTCAGTCAGCTCTACAGAGTAAAAGACAGTGCGAGGATTAAGTGATAGGATACATCCCGAACCTCATCTGATGTGAAGCACTGAAAATGTGCTTCTAAAAATGTCAGCGTTGGTATCTGCACCTCAGTTGCATGAGCAGCTTGGAAGTATCCTAAAGCCACATCTGATGGAACAGTGAAACAAGGAACCACTTCCTACTAGGCTGGAAGAAATACTCCAAATCAAAACAGAAAAGCATGCCATGATCAGCCCAGCAGATAGGAGGTGACAACCACAGCAAAGCAGGTGTGCAGCACTGCATAAACCGCTTCAAAAAGCTGCATCAACATTTCCCAGTGCTGGGACACAGAAGTACAACAGCCCAAAACGGCCATGGACAATCCCTCCGAGCTGCTGCACAGCTTAGGTCTGCAGTCCCTGCATGCACTAGCTGCAGCTCCTGCGCACATCTTGCCAAAAATCAATGTTGATATATCTCCATGGATGTAAACAGACAGAAGGACAGCAGCCACAGATCCCTTCTACCTTCCAATTACAGCATTTTTAGCTTGAATAAATTGCATTAAAACATAGGTGTGGGAACCGGCATCCATGTGACCACCTAACTGAGCCCTGGACTGAAAGCCCCGATTAGGGATTCAGAACTGTGAACCACTGTGTGAAGTGGTTCATGCATAGAAATATAAAAATAATACACATTCTCAGTCTGAATCTGGGGCTCACTGATCCCATCCTATCTGTCCGCAGGAAGGAGATGACCCAGAGGCTTCCCCTGTGCCACTGCCCTCCTCCCCACCATAATTCTTCCCCAAGCATTTATCTGTAAGTGAAAATACTTCCAGCCTATTACCTTCTGAAGGGAGAGAAATCTCACAGGACTGAACACTGGCAGCCGGCTAGGACAAAGCTGGGCTGCAGGAGGCAACTTGCTCTGATAAATCCTCCAGTGTTTTCAGCAAGACATCCACTGCCGTGTCTGCTTCCCAAGCATCTCATTTACAGGATGACTACTGGAAGCCTCCAGTATGGTTCCACGGGAAGGAAGATGACAATCTCAGCTCTCACTCCTTCTTTCTAGGGCCCATACAATCTTCCTTGCATAGGATTGCCTGGGCACCGATGCCTGTCTGGGGACTGCAGCACCCACATCTTACGGAAAAATGGAGCCCACCCTCCATGGGATACCCTGCCAACCTGAAAGCCCTGCCTGGGAACTGTACACAACATCGGCTTCCTTGATTAAGCAATGGGCAAGAGAGGACAGGTTTGGTCCTCCTGATCCTACCAGAGATCTGGATTTTGGAAACAGACTATTTTGAGAACCTACAACTGAAGAAGAGAATGAAGGACAAGAGGGACGCAAAGCAGACACCTGACAAATTTTACTTTGTTTCCATCTCACAACAGCTTCTGTATCAATGATTTTGCTTTCCGCTCTGCATCACATATGGAGCAGGTAGAAAGCAGATTAGCAAAGGTCTGTGGTGGGTCCTGCCCCACTCTACACAAAGGAAGGCAGAAAAACACCAGCAGAGCTGCGCCTTGGGGCTGCTATGAGGTCACTTGGAAGCCTCAAGATGAAACACCAACCAATGAGTTAGCAGTGTGCTAAAGTCCAAGTGCAGTTTCTCCTACATGAAAGCTGGGGCTGGACCTTGAACTAGTGAATGAACTAAATCTGTATTTAAAGTAGAGTACACTGCAATTATTAAATAAAGTTCTAATATATTTCACAGATACCTAATTTTAGCTGACTCTTTCTGATGTGACTCAGTGCCTTGTCTGATGCGTCCTGCAGGTCTGCCCCAGCTCACCCAGGCTGTGCTGAAAGGCCCTGTCCACCCCTTTAAATACCATGGCTTTTGTTTTTCAACAGAGTAAGACAACCAGAACCTTTTTCCATTTCTAACCTGGTCTCATATGGAGAAACAGCAGAACCAGGCAGGACCCAGAGCTCTGCCAAGTCCCACTCATGACTTTGGATTATCTAGCAGTTAAAACTGATGTTTCCTGCCCATAGGAAAAGCTGTTAAGGTGCCTAAACAAAATTCAGGAATGGTATGACTGTATCTACAACATCTTTGCAGTCAGCTAAACACCCCGATATACACCTATGTGAATTATTCAGTAAAGGGTTGACATGGGCATTTGCTTGCAGGCTGAGATGGTTTGAATTCCTAGAGCAACCCCCCCTCCATCCCCTCCCATTCTGTGTTTGTGCAATGGGAGCTGTTACAGCAGTTATAGTTTGGGTTCAGCACGGCCGGTCTGTGTGGACGCATCGCAGCAGTGCCAGACAGCCCTCATCTCACATCTTCAGCTGCACACAGAGGTCACCTTTCCAGGTGCACCTTCCCTTCTGCACTAAAAACAACGTGGGTTCTGTTTACTGTATTTGTTTTCTCATTACGAACCTGAAAAAAAAAATCCACCAGGATCTAAACAACTTCCACACAAAATACATCTTTTTCACGCAGTGAATGTCATCTATACATGAGATATGCACTTACCACACACTTACAGGACATTCTTATGAGCAGAAAGTCATATTGTAAACAGGAAAACAACTTTCCACTTCAGCTGCTATAGCTCCAGATGCTTTCTCTGTTCTGCAACACTCCAGACACATATGATTAAAAAGAACATACCAGGTACTGCAACTATTAAACTGTTAGATACAATTTACAATGGCAATAATCTACTTGTCGTTGGTCTTTGCTAAAGCTAACCAGAAGTTTGTCAGATATTTAACAGCCTATGAAGAAAACTGAGCTTGTGACTTCTCAGCTATTTCTTACACTCGTTTGCTTTTGTTTGCTCAAGTCCATAAAAATGTGAGGCTCTCAGGTATGGGGCATTTCATTTACAGAACTGTTCCATTCTGCAGCATGGTTCGCGTGGCAGCCCCCCCCCATCCATCGCACTCAGCCCCAGGCACAGAGTCACCAGTCCGATCCCCTGGGCATGGCCCCCGGGACCCAGCCCCACACAGAGGAACAGGGAATTGTATTAACTTTGGTAGAGATGCTTGACAAAAAGAAATTTGTGGGTGTGCATTCACTGAGAGTAATAACATCTGAAGGATTTTCCTCAAGGATTACACCAAGTTCAAGGGGTTGCACCTGGGCCAGGGCAACCCAGATATGTGTATGGAATGGGAGTTCATTGAGAGGCGCCCTGTGGAGGAAGACTTGGGGTTCTGATGGATGAAAAGCTGACATGAGCCAGCAATGTGTGTGTGAAGCCGGAAGGTCAGCAGTGTACTGGACTGCATCAACAGAGGGGTGGCAACGGGCAGGGAAGGGACTGTCCCCCTCTGTTCTGCCCCATCTGAAGTCCTGCATCCAGGTCTGGGGCCCCCAGCGCACAAAGGATGCGGAGCTGTTGGATCAGCTCCAGAGGAGGACCATGGGGACACCCAGAGGGCTGGAGCACCTCTCCTGTGAAGAAAAGCTGAGGGAGCTGGGCTTGTTTAGCTTGGAGAAGAGAAGGCTCTGGAGGGAACCTCACTGTGACCTTCCAATACTTGAAGGAAGCTTATAAACAGAAAGGCATGTGAGCTGCCCAGAGAGCTGTGGGTGCCCTAGGCCATGGATGGGGACCTGGGCAGCCTGAGCTGGTGGGGGACAACCAGCCCACAGCAGCAGAGGGGTTGGGGGAACATTGGTTCCCTTTCAGCCCAACCATTCTGTGATTTTATGATGTAGGCTGTCCTACCCATCAAGAACAATATGCTGCAGATATCTGTCTTTCCCACAAAACTGGAACAGTGCAAGCACATGACAGCATGTACAAGTAGCCATAAAGTTACTGTTATTTGTGCCCCCAGTGGGGCAAGCATTGGAAAAAGCACACAAGTCAGCCACCTCATCTCAAAGCCCCACAGCAAGACACAGCTTTGGACAGAATCAGCAAGGGGTGAGAACAAGACAAAGCCCAGATGTTTTCTCATTGCAAGTCCCTGCACTCTGTTACCTGCCAGCTTTGGCTACATTCACACAGAATTTAGCCCTGAACTTCCTGGCAGTTTTAGGTTAACAGAAGATCCTTGGGCTAGTAATTCTATCAGATGAGAAGACTAGTTTACAGAATGCCTCAACTTTCAGAATTTATATCTGGAAAGCTGATAATTTAGGGCCTGACACCACGTGCAAGTCTTGCCTGAGCAGGAATCCCAGGGCGAGAGTCTGCGTGGTGTAATCATTTCCTGCTGTGAGGGCATGGTGTCTGGATCAAGGCTTGCAGCTGACACGCTTCTGCCTGACATCAGGCTGCATCAGCTGCTTCTCCGTGCCATCAGCATGATCCTTCAGCCATTCCCCATCATCCAACTTTCTCTTTCAGTGGTGCAAGTGTCATTGTATAAGCTTTTTTTTTTTTTTTTTTTGGTTTTGGTTCTCAGAGGAATAAACTGTGAGGTGCAGATTTTATTATGCTAGTGAAATAAGAGCACAACAGCCCTCTGAAGCATGCAAGCCAAAGTCTGGGGGCAGTGCTAAAACTTCTCCCACAGGAAAAACAGATACAAGGCTGGCTTTGAGAGTGGGCGTCTTCTACGCTAACCACCGCATTGTCAGAAAACCACAGCTGTCCACCACGTGAGCAAACTCCAATGTAACTGCTGTCAGTACAGCGCAGCGCACCCAGGGCGCTCCTGCAGCGGGAGCAGCTCCGCACTGCTCCGTGCCCACAGCTTCTCACCCCTGAGCAGAGCACTCCCAAGGACAAGCAGCACAACCTGGGCAGCTGCTCCACAGCGAGCTTTCTTGTTTGCCTCCCCAGACAGATTACTGAGGTACAGAAGCACGTCCCCAGTTTACTTTTCTTTTTTTTAAACACAAGAAGTGCTTTTCCCCACTCCACTTCTTTTCGACTCTCCTTTCTGCAGCACTCCATCACTGCACACCTCACAGTATACCATAAATACTTCCTTGCAGCACAAAGCTCTGGCCGTGCAGTTCCTGTGGGATGTGCTGTCCCCGGGGATGCTGTGATCCCTCTGGATCGGCTGTTTGCCCTGTCATGCTCTTACTCTATAAAGGAAACAGCTTCAGTTTACCAAGGGGAAAAAAAACCGAAGGAGGGGGGGTCCACTGACCATTATTGAAATTAGTTTAGTAAACAATAATCATAGGAATAGTTAATAAGCACAGCCTTTATGGGTTAAGTAGGAAATTAGATCCACTGCTCCATTACTATTTTGAGTGAGAAAGCAATGATGCCTTTAATTATGCATAGTCTGCTTTATTTGAACTGTGTTGGCTGTTGTGAGGGAAATAATCAATGTAAACGCCTCCTGAGGTCGCTCCTGAGGCAGACGTGAAATGAACTAAGTGAGCAGAGCAGTGTGTATAATCATATCAAGCAAATCCCCAGGTACCGGCTCTAGAATCACACATACATATGATTTATACACTCTCAACAACTCAACACTGACACCCCGAGCCATTTTAACACCAGAGCTTGCATATTGCTTTGAATTTTATCTGCACATGACAAGTCAAATTTTTTGAAGTTGGAATGAATTCTGTGCATTTTAAAATGAATAAAACCTACATGGAATTGATCAGAAATCCTGCTTTGCTACAGATCACAACAGAACCTTCATAAAAAACAGCTCCTGTTCCGGGGCCTCGAAGCAAAACTCCCACAGTCATTCTTTCAGACTGAAGATAATCAGTAGAACTTCAACGTGAAGAGAAGTTTAGAACCAAACCATTCTCTGGCGAGAGATAAAAGCTAAGAGCTGTCAGAATGATTCCTGCAATTTCTATATTGCTATACTATTTGTTCAATAAACAAGTTGTGACCTGGAATTGTTCACACAGCTATCCAACTTCTATTTATTTAAAGCTGTTGAGAGTTGAAGGGAATATTTTAAGTATGAATATCACCTTTTAGGGTGAATTGGCATACGCGTATCAAAACCAGGAAGGAGATGACACCCGAACCAGGACTCTCTGATGCTATTTAACATAACCATCTTTCAGTAACTCGGGTACTGATGCAGTGCTGCAGCTCACTTTCATCTGTGTATTTCACGCCTGTAGGAAGACTTCACTGCAAAGCTTATGTAAAAAAAAAAAAAAGGATTCAGAGAATCTCCAAGCAATTACAGCGCACAAAATTCAGCCGTGGAATCACTTCACTGAAGTTCTCTATTGGGAAGGAATTTGCTCCAGAATTCTTCAAAAACGGACAAATCCTTTCCATATGCTCAGTGCTGCAGCAGGAGGGACTGCCGAACGCATCCGGACAGCCCACCTGCCACAGCCGACCTTCCCAAGGAGCTGCGGGGACGGCATGAGAGCCGCACCCTGAGCCCGGAGCCGCTCCGCCACCCCGCGGCGGGCATCATCCCTCCCGGGCCCGGCCGCTGCCAGCCCCTGCTGGTGTCACGGCCGCGGGAAGAAGGGGAGGGCTCAGAGAAGGCCAGATCCGTGCTGATTTACATCCCTGGGAACCTAATTGCTTCGGTTTGCACCCTGTAAATCATACCTGCCAGGGAAATAATCCTGCCACTCCCCTGCATGCAGCCCGAGCCCATGATGGATTTGGCCATGAGACCCAGGTATCCCAGCTCAACACATCCATCACACATTGGAGATGGTACACAAGTCCTACACAGAACCATTTTTTTTTTACAGCCACTTGCTGCAAGAACTCTTTTAGTTAACCCTGACGAGCTCATTTTCTCTTGATGCATCTGTGTGAGAAGGTGATGTCACACCTGCATCACCGCGGAGACAATGTCCTCAGCTACAGAGGGCCTTCTTCTGTAGAGCTGGAAGTATGCAGAAATGCTGCTCTGAACACAGAGGTTGAACACACATGAGAGGAAATGCAGCAGGGTCTACAGCTGTGTATAAGTTATCCTTCAGCAAATGGCCTTTTTGGAGAAAGTCAGGCCAAGACAGCCTGCCATGGGATGCTGAACTACCGCACAGAGGAGAGTCTGCTCTGTACCACCCGTGTCTGGCACCACATGCTTGCTACTCACAGGAGGTGATGTGCTGCCTGACTAACCAGTAGCTGTGCAAAGCAGAGTTTTCTGTCCCATTTATTATTTTTCTGTGATAACTGCACTCCACACAGTTCAGAAACGTCGCTGAACTACAATATTTAAGTATTATTTTTCCAGAATACAATTCCTAGTCTGTCTCTGCAAGGCCTTCTGTCCTGAAGCAGAGTGGAAAGAGTTTCTGCTCACAGCCAAACTACCATTGTGTTTGCTGAGCACAGTCCTGACATTTCATCACTGCTAGCGGAGATACCATACCATAGTTACAAAGTTTTTTAGTACACATTTGGATGTTTGTGCATGGACATCTGTTCCCCACTCCAAACGTAAGATTTCTGCAGGACTCGCATCCATGTGTTAAAGGGAGTTTGATCTTTCACAGAGACGTGCACCGGCGTGAACTTCACCCTAAGGAGTTAAATCAGCTTTTGCTATGGAAACTCACATGATAAAAATAGATCCTCCTGCTCCAAAGGATTTGTACTGTGCATGATTTAAGGGGGCTTATTGAGCTATCCCATGCAGTTTGTTTAGTTGCACAGAAAACATTTATCAAACATTTCTTTCTTTCACCAAGATTCGCTTGAATAGGTTCTGCTGTATCAGCCATGTTAAGGGAAAGCATTACCATCTCTTTCAAATGAAAATAGCAAGCTTGCACTTCTTAGCATTTTAGCTAAAAGTTCTATTTAGTAAGAGCATATGGTGGTCTATAATTAATATACATAATCCTCCAACCCATCCCTAGGCAGGAGTTACCATAAATCTCTAACAGTAAGTCCAAATAGTTATCCAGGATGACGAAGAGGTATTTCAGGTGACTTCAGACTTTTCAATTCTGCAAGAACAGATAGCTCCAAAATACAGTAAGAAACACAACCAGAGAACTGGACTATNTATTTAATGTTCTACAAATTGAAATGATTTCATGTTAATTCTAGAAAAAAATATAGTCAGCACCATGATTCCTGAGAGGTGAGCAGACACAGAACGTGGTCTATAGAAAAAAAAATGACGTTCTGGGCATGTGAAAATAAATCACAAGTACAAAAGCACATCCGGTCAGCACAGGAAGAAAGTGACCAGCATCAGTCCTGAGCACGGCTCAAGGCAATGACACAGAAGCAATCACCTTTACTAGTTGCATATGGGCACTGTGCACTGATCGCATAACCTTTCTGAATAAGAGTTGTAATATTCCCAATCCTAACTTCTCACTTTACCCCTTTATAAAACGTACAATACGTAAAACAATACATGAAGTGTAAGCACCAGTGAAAATGATGCCTGTCCTTACTGCAGTGCTTCAGCATGCCTGCCCAAAGTGCTCTAACAATGGGCTTTGTCAGTGTGAGCAACCACAGAATGTTGAGATGCTCCAGGAGCTTTGAATAGGTTCCTATGCCACACACACGGCTGGAACGACCTGAAATTCCTGCCCCTTTCTTAAAATAATACAGGCAGAGGAGAACAAGGTTTCCAGCCCCGGGTACTCTGAAGCCAGCCTGTCTACAGGACAGTGCGTCACAGGCAGTGGCAGCCCTCCACCTGTTTTTCTACACTGCCCAATTGCAAAGCAAGCATTCCCACAAATTTATCTGTAGGCAGAACTTGGGGGACCATTCAGCCATACACACAAACATCTGCACACACTCACATTTTCCAACCCCTTAAAGAAAATAAATTGCATGAACGTCATGCATATTTTAAGCTGAAACCCTGGGGGATTTTCAGACCAAAAATGCCTCAACCCAAAAACTTTGTGTTTTCCTTGCTCTCAGAAACTCAGAAGAATTCATATACAAACGATGACAAATACTTCATTCAAAGAGACAGTTACTCCCCGAGCTGAGGGAATAGGGCCAGCTCAAGTAGTTAGAAGGGCTGCATGCAGCTAGCCCCTTTGCTTCAAGACCACAGGAATTGTTTATCACGGAGACTCTCCCAGGCTAATTGAAACCAGCCTTGACTTTTGAACCTGCCAGCACTAAAGAAATTTTAAGTGTTTTCTCCTACTGAGATTTAGCCTATGGGACTGCTCATTGCTCACCCCACAGTCATGTTCAGTTCATTTTACCTCTACCTTGAATTAATCCTTAGTCTAAAAGATGCTTTAAGCAATTCTCCAGTAAAACACTTCATTTATAGGACAAAAAATGTTGAGACTATGTTGCATCCTTCTAAGGGGACTGATGCTAAATAAATCTGAATATGTACAATAAGGACCTCCATTATAAAACAGTTTCAGCAGTATCTTTGTGGTTTACATTTAATAAATGTAACTTAGTGACATTTGCAATGTACAGTGCTCTCACTTAGGATTTTCACAAGCCCTTGGAAGCAGAAATTTGTGCAGGGAATTGGAAAGAGAGGCCAGCTCAGTCTTGAGCTCTTTTAACATTTGCAGAAACTAGCCTTAAAAAACCATTGGCATCTACAGGCAGGTTTCCCTCCACATCAGTATGGAATGATTTTTTTTTCCCCTCCAGTACATATCTTCATTTGGGTGCCACAATAACAGGACATAAATGCATGACATCTGCCTACAACAAAACATGTTGAAAAACATTATAACCATGACATACTGCTGCTAACATGCAATCCACAGCATTATCACTGATGGAGATACTGATACAGGTCACACCACCAGGTCCTGGCAGGCTGACATCCCAAGCTCCCTTCTAGGTCTCCTAATCCCCCCAGGACACTGCTCAGTGCATCACAGATTAAGTCAGGACAAGCAGGCAGGCAGCAGCACATTTATCTTCTCTGCAAATATCAGCTCCAAAAGAGATTCCACAGATAAGACAAGTTCATTCAAACTCATTCATCTGAGAATAGAAACCTGAGCCAAAACTAACACGCATTTTATGCTTATTTACAGACCACCAGAGACTAAAGGACTCACCAAGAAGTTCACAGGTATCTTCTCTGCAACGGGAGGGAGATGTCACAGACTCATTCTCCTGGGAGGTTTCATTGCTCACCAGCCTCAAAGTTAGACTCCTTCCCAGGATTCATGTTCTTCTCTGGTTCTGCCCACATCCTTAGACACACTCAGGAACTGACCTTCTGCCATGGAGCAGCAAGGAGGATGCTCTATCTCTACTGCCGTCTGCACATACGATCCATCTTGTTACAGCAGTAACCAAACATCTACAAACCTGCAGGTCCTAAGAAATGCTTGCACAATCACAAAAAGGGAAAAGGAAAGAACACTGAGTTCAATCACCTATGAAAGAAGGGACTAACCCAATCCTCTCCTTCCTGCTATCCACCTTTCTTCAAGCTTGCCTCTTCCAAGTGCAGAGCCAGTTGTCCAAGAACCTCATGAAGAAAAAAGGACACAGAACTGCTGTGACTCTCCTTGTGGTAAGGACGTGGGAGAACAAACAGAACGTGGCAGATATCGGCCATACTGCTCACACATAACTAGATGAAGTTTGATGCTGTAGACTCCAAATGCTGATACATAACCACGTACCTCAGGAGGTTGAGTTGTCTGTGCGCGTTAGAGCCCTGCATGCCATGAGCCTCAGCAGTGAGCACTGGAGCAGGAGCTGTGCTGGACAGAACACTGCACAGGAACACAGCTGAGGAGCACAAGCTGCCCCACACGGGCACACAGCTGTGGGTGTGCAGAGGTGAGTGCTGCTGGCCCACCAGGCCCTGCTCGCTGCTCTCACAGACACTATTGTGCACATTCCAACATGCTGACGGCTGTCCCCTCCCCGGCCACTGCACCAGGATCCCTCCTAACAGGCTGCTGGCTCTGCTGCCACTTCGCAGCAGAAGTAACAGCTTCCAGGAGCTCTGCGGGCCACAGTACCAGTATTCTCTACACATGCCAATACTTTCAAACCATGGGCACTCCCTCTTGACAGGATGCAGGAATGCTTGGGGGCTTTGGATAAGCTCCTGGAGCTGGAACAGCCGTGTCAGCACGGCACCGTGCCCAGGCTGAGAAACACGGGGGTGTAGGAGTCAGGTTCACCTGGAAGTGGGACAGGGGGTGAAACGGCTTGGGAAATGCTGACAGAGGCTAGCCGACACTCAGCCTATCCCGAGGAAGCCTCAGGAATGCCTTCACACTCAGTATCGCGCAGGATCAGCCTGGCAGGCTCACACGTGCGCACTCATTCTTCCCCTGGGACTGGAGCACCCATCACCACACAAGTGGCAGCAGTCCCAGCAGCAGTGCTGGTGCACATACAGCTCGCACAGGGCCAGCCTGCCCAGCCGCCTCCTCACTGCCTCGCACCCCATGAAGGGCAGAGCTTCACACTTCTGGCCATGCTGTAGAATTCTCTCACCCGCAGCCAAAAGGCGGCTGCAGGCAGTCCCACCTCGGCCGTCGTGCAGACGTGCTACACCAGGCACAGGAGTCACCAGCTGAGAGCCTGAGCCCAGCCGGTGCCACCTGCAGGGACGGCATGGCCAAGGCATGGTGCTCGTGGTGAGCTGGGGCTGTGGAGCTCCGCCAGGCACCCGGCGTGCCCGGCTGCCGCGGGAGGGGAGAAGCACAGCCGACTCCTCCTCTGGCAGCGCTTTAAGAGAAAGTTTTGGCTGCCTCTGCATTCTGTGAGAAACCCGATCTTGTCAGCGTGCTAGGCGTGCTCAGCAGCCTACCACATCGACCCCGCAGGGGCAGGGGTGGAGGAGCGCTCCCCTCCCAGGACCCCACTGCGGGTGTGAGCAGAGCTCCGGGCAGCACGGGCACCCTAAAGCCCCCCCAGGTGGGCCAGGAGAACACGCTGCCCCCAAGGCTGCTTTACTCCTCAGGGTTGGCCTGGGCTGCGGCTCAAGCTACTGCCTCCATCGGGACGCAGTGTGAGGTTTGACCCTCTCTCACACTGCAGGGTGACAAGCCCCGTTATCCTCTCCCACTTCCTGCACAACAGACTGTTTTCTTGGTGGGTGTAGAAGGCCCAGGGCCAGTGAAGCACACTGCCCCAGCCTGCATGGCACCTCCACCACCAAACCAGCCCTGTGCACGCCAGGCCCTGCTGGGGCAGGGGGATCTGCTCTGAGCCCCATTTCTAACGCTTCTGAAGCTCCTCAGTGACTCAAGCAAATCCCTGCTATGAAATGGGAGAGACAAAAACCAGTTTCTATTCATTTACAACAACTGCACATGTTAATTATAGTTATTAAAAAAAACCTCTGTATTTATATTTAATAGCAGCATCTTTATTGGGGGCCTGAGAGTTCACACATCTGATGGCCTTTTCTGCAAGGTTTGTGCTAGATAAAGTTGCACGAACTTTGCACAGTCTTTGCCCTGCTTCACTGAAACTAGTGCAGATGTACACTGCCTTGAGAAAAAAAATCAGCTGTAAAAATGTGAAGTCATGAATCTAGTTCTATAAGGTTCTAGCATAACACAAACTGAATTAAAAGATCAGGAAAAAAATATTTTATTTTAAAAATTCTTGCCTTTTTAAACCCATTTTCTTCCAGTCTGTGTACCTCCAGTTGGCAGCCAGCTTAGTACTGCTCCCTACTGTCAGTGCTAAAACAAACAGGAATTTACAGCCTTTCCTCCATTCAAAATCATCACAGAGCAAATTAATAAAAAGTAGTAACAAATCTGTCCAATTGCATCCTTCCATGGTCAGAGGGTTCTCTATACATTGTGAGTAATCAGTCTACATACACCTTTCCCACTTCTTATCAGAAGTGCTCTGTGTTTTTTGTAATGCACGCTCTGTTTTCTAACCCCAACAGTTGCTGCCTGTTATCTGCTGTCAGCCACAGCATGCTGCTTCCATGCACTGCCTCGGACCAAGGCCCCAATTACTGAACGCACACTATGAAATTCACTTCAAAAGAAAGAACAAGAGTAAACTCATGCTTTGTTTTTCACTAGCGTGTGTACAATTAAAGCTTATTTGACAGGATGTTTCAGAAAGGATATGCAAAAGCACAATGCAGACAGCAGCTTTAAAACAGAAAGCCAAAGAGAATATTTCTCACCCTCCTTTGCACAGAACACAGCAAGTGCTGCCCACCAAGGGACCACCTCTGGGTCTGCTCCATCAGGCTGCAACGCCCTGCACCTGGGAGGACTACAGCCAAGTGATGCACTGCAGCACAATGGTCAAAGTGGTGCGCTCACATCTGCCTGCTGGAAGTCTCCATGATATTGGAAGGTGTGTGCAAACCCCTTCTGAGAGGAAGATTCAGCTATTGCCCACTTCTTGGCACAGCACATGGCTAAATGTTACACCATCCTCTGTCCACACTGACTTCTGCACATCAGCTAATTACAACAATGCCACCTTTCAGACAGGAAGTGTAGGATCCAGAGTTTTTCTTTCACAAGCAGACAGGGCAGTTGTGCATCAGCCCTGGCAGGAGCACTGCCACGCCTGGCACAGATCTGGGCAGTGAGCAGCCCCTTTCTTTTAATGGGGTTTCCATTCATACATGATTCCACAGATCCACCTAAAGCTCTTTCCCCTCAGCGCTTCCCCATGATGCAATCCACTGAAGTTTTGGGACAGCTTTTACTACAGCATATGCTAAGGCCTCAAATGTAAAGCAACATTTTGAAAAGGCAGCATCTGTCTCTGCAGGCAGGAAAACCCTTCTGTTACCACACTGAACTGTTACACATAGCAAGAGATTCGGCTCAAGCCATAAACTCTTGATCTTCCCTCGAAGGTCTCTACTTTCACTTATCAGCCTGACATCTCACAGTGGGGCCACCTGAGCAGACCGCAGGGCTGGCTCCAAGGCCTGCAGGCTGTGAGCAGACCTCCGAGGGAACGCGGGCGGACGGAGGTGGCCAGCTCCCTGGGACCCTCCAGCACAGTTCAAAGTGACACGTTTCAAACAGTCCTTTCCCCCGTACCCCATTGCCTTCAAAGCACAAACAGCTTTATAGCCTGGAGAATGTGAAGCATTCACTCGGGGATGCAGTGCAGTTGCTTTTAGCTGAGCACAGAGTGCAGCTCTGCAGAGCCGCTGCTACCCTGCGCGTTTCCAGGATTTTTTTCTGAAGGAGTTTAAAGCTGACGCCCTCACTCTCACCATTCTTTGATTTTTGCCATCCCATTTCTGCCAGATCCTTGAAGCTCTCTGTTGGAGCTCACACGCAAAGAATTTTAAGCAGAAACGAAGCAACCCAAAAATTATAAATAAATAAATGCTCCCCAGCAATTGGATTCTGAAGCTCAAGACAAAACTTCTCTGAAGTAGAAAATGAGTTAACACATAATTAGGGGTTTTCCCAAAGAGACTGAATAATTTATGGAAAGTTACTGACATGTTCCTGACATGTTTAGTCCAGTTACGCCTTTGTACAATATTAGACTGTGACATCACAGCGTTAAAAGACAATGTTTTCAAAAGGAAAATCAGTTATTGTGAAGCCAGCAACATAGAAGCTCCAGAAAGTGCTAAACTTAGAGCGTTTTCCTAAATCACTGCTTTATAAAAGGAAAAGGAAAACATTCCTGGCTGCGTGCAATGTGTGCTGAAGTTACAGGATCCCACTTGTAACAACTTTCCTTCCCCCTGTCACAGCTGAAATTAACTGCACTCACAAGGAGGCAAATGAACAGAACCAGAGCACTCTGCCTCAGCCATTGAGCAATTTGTTACCAAAATTGTTCGCTGAGCAAAGACCTGCCTGCAATGAAAATGAAGCGGCTCAGAACGAGCAAGCTTCATGTACCGATAAACGGATCCACGGAGCTCATAGTTCACAGAGAGACGTGAAAAAAACAACTGTACTTATAGAGAGGGTGCTTCCTTCTATGTGAAGATACAGACACTGTTTATCTAATGGTTGGAAAGTTTACAAGAAAACAGCAAACTTCGTGCTGTGGTTGTTGAACTGAAGTAGTACTTTACTAGAACCAGGTTTTTTCGGTAATTCTGCGGTTGTAACAACTATTTTCTTTACATACTGCTATAGAAAAGGGACTCTTTTTAACTTAATTGAAGACACTATCAAGAGTAAATATACTGGGGCTTTTAATAAAAACAGTATGAGGAGAACATTCAAAGCTAAATAATCAGAAGCAATTTGTGTTCATGAGCAGAATGATGTGTCATTTTTTTCCCCTCGCAACGCTCTGTACTGGATCAGTTTTGAGACTGTGGCAAACTTTAAACCTATCTTAAAATAATGAACAGCAGTGAGGGTTGAAGATAGTTTGAAAAATACTCTGGAAAGAGAAAACATATGCCACGGAGTGTGGTGCAAAAGTCATATTTCATGCATGACTTTAGAGAATGTTAATAAGGATTAGAACCATACTTCAGCAGAATAACAATCAGTCAAAGAAGTGTAATTAATTTTTCTTTAGATCTCTGCTAGACAAAAATACAGGAGAGATAGCATTGTTGCCTATGGATTTCACTACGGCTAAGAAATATAGCCTTTAAATACACACAGTAATCATACACTATAACTGGAGTGTAGAACATGACTCATTTACTTTATAGTTGTTGGTTTTATAATATCATGAATCCAAAAATATTTTAAACTTCAATTTTTTCTTTGGCCAATAAATATGATTAAGATAATACATTCAAAAACATATGTAAGCTGTGTATGTGGGACATATGGAAAGCAGATGTGTTCTTAATTTACATATGACCTAAAAAAAAAAAAATCAGCTGATTACCAGAGATGGTACTTTGTGAAGCTGTTTTGGCCTCAGAAGCACTGTTGGTAGCTCAGTACCATCTTAAAGCAGACATTTTGCTTCTCTACTCTCTGAAACCTCAATTTCAGTGCTGCAGATACCGTATCCCTGGAGCAGCAACCATTTGGCTTCTCACAGAACAGTCCAGAAATGGAAAACCAAGATCATTTGTTTCTAAATAAAAACGCTATTGAAAACTTTAATATTTTAAGTGTATGTTCCAGCATATGTTTACAAAACTTGAGTTGTGTCCTTGCTTATTCTCTTTCAACCATAGTGATAATAAAGACCACGCTCCATTATGAGCCCAATGGTGAATGCCAAAATGGAATGACAAAGCTGTATCAGTTTCACTGGTGAGAAACCATGCTGAAGTGATCACCTTCTTCCAAAAATCAGAAAAGATCGGGGAAGGATTTTCTTAATGATACCCCTTTACAGTAGATGATCTCTAGGCATCACAGTTTTGTTTTCATTCTCTTGGTTACACCTGGTAAGAAAACAGTAACATAGAACAAATGTAAAGAACAGCTTATCTGAAGAGACTCCTGCATTAGATCATAACCAGGAAGGTACGTTACCACATTGCCTAGTGGTACCACAAGAAGTCAAAGCTGACTGCATAGAAATACTGGATTCCTAAGCATTTGGAAAGCAAAAGAACAATTTCTAGCCTTCTGAGAAGAGGTGGTTCAAGCTGCAGGGAAGACGAGGCAGCTTTTCCAAAAAGTAAGGCTAACTGAACACAATACTTACAATTGAAGACACCCTTTTTCAGGCAGGCACTTTGTCACAGTCAGGGGCTCTGACTTCTGCCAGGCTCCAGCATGGCAGTGCTGCGGGGAGTGCTGCAGCCAAGCCCAGAAGCAGTCTGTGCTGCTGCTGCTCTGTGCACTGTGCAGCTGCCCCAGGGCCAGGCTCTGTGCTGGGCAGGCAGCAGCTCCAGCCACTCCTCACAGCCCTTCCTCATCTCCATCCCTGGCATGCAGCAGATGTGCAGATCTTCCCTCTTCCCAGCGAGATGCAGGGAAGACCTTGTACAGCCTCCACATTCCATCGAGACAACAGACTTTGCTTTCTAAGTCAACAGTATTTAAAAATCTTCCTCCTCCCTCCTCTATCCTCTCCACTGACATGTAATCCAGGACTTAGTGGTGCAGCAATGGCTCCATGGCCCCTCAAAGCAAGCCTACCACCAGTCCACCACTCAGCCTGTGCTGCTCCCCGAGCCCTGGGGACCCCACAGCCTCAGCATGCAGCCAAGCAGCAGGGTTGTTCCTGCTGCCAGCCAGGCACTGAGCCTCCAGACCAGCCCTCTCAGGCGCTGCATCTCCAGCTTGAACTCCACAGCCCACACCACTCTCCTAATGCTCATATGTTATCTATATAATGATACGCTGCTTTCACAGCACAGCTGAGGTATAAAATACCAACTAATCTCTAACTAATCTGAGATACTGTGAGATGTTCTGCCAGGTCCCAGCCACGTGCAGGGCCTGGAGTTCAGCATTTGCTGCTGCCTGCAGTTTCCCTCCACTTCTGCATTCAGAGTCTGCACAGCAGCAGCGCATGGGCAGAGGGGGCCCTACTGCTGAGCTGGGATCCTGAACAATCCCTCCTCCACCACCCTTCTGCCAGTATTTTTCTTTCCTTGTCCCAGAATCTGTCCTTCCAGGAAATCTCTGTTTATATCAGATGAGGCAATGGGACACGCAGTTATTGTTGGACTCTTGTCCAAAAACTGTTCCTCCACTGGCTCTCCTCCTGCTGCAGCTCTCCTCCCCCCTGTCCACAGCCAGGGAGTGCAGCACCCACAGCCCAGGCATAGACCTTAACAGACCCCCAAGGGAGCAGCTGCAAACCCACCTCACAGAACCATCACATACAGTAAATACAGAGATTCTTTCGTAACAAATCCTAAAAATGCAGTCCTGTGGGGTGAGGCATCAAGGAAAAAAAAAGAACTGCAGAAAAGAACCCAGCCTGTAGACTGTTGGGGGCCTTCCCTTGTCATCATCAGCGACCTCCTGATCTGAAACATCTGCATTGTCTTACACCGGTCATCAAGACCCACTGTCCCTCTGAACTCCAAATGTTTCCCTTCTCTGCTGTTCCATGCCTCCCTGGGTCACAGGCCCTTGCACACAAATCATTTCAGCCTTTGGAGGGGGCTGAGAGAAAGGCTGGGAGGCTCTGAAATTCAATCCTAGAAAGGGGTTTTTTTTTTTTTTTTGGTCCAAACAAAAGTTATTTTTCTTTCAGTGAGAATGCTTTAGCATCAAGTGCTTCTAATGCAGCACCACCTCCTCAGCCTCCTGCGGATGGACAGATGGACTGCTGTCCCTGGGAGCAGAGGACACACTGAGTGGATCTGGTGGGTGTTGTGCAGGGCCTGCTGCCAGGGGTATCCCTGGTGGGTGCAGAAACAGCTGCACTATAAGGAAGCAGACAGTGCAACACATTACTTCTTACTGCACAACATCCTAAAACTGGAACCTCCACTGGCTGAGCTACTGGCTTGTGTGCACAGATTGGAGCAACAAAGAGCCACAGCATTTCACCTTAAATCCATGAGATAAATGGGATCTCAGATGGTTTTCTGAAGACACTTTCTGAAGTATTCACATTCTATTACTGCATTGTTCTGGTTTGCATTTAGTATTTCTGTTAACGTAGTCTTCAGAGCAACAAACTTTTCAGAGTCAGGAGTATCAGTTTCACTAAGCCTCTTCCCCAGGCATGCTCTGCTATCACACTTGGCCACTGTGATTCAGCTAGTAGCTAACTGACCTTACAAGTCTGCAGATGTCTTAGAGGCACTCCTTACTGATCACCTGGATATTCAACGTAGCTTTCAGCTCACTGCCCCCAGTCCTTCCCTTGCTGTAGAGACTGTCACCAAACCGATACAGATTTTGAGATTCGAAGGGAGCTATGCTTAAAGAAAGCACATGCTTGCCAAAGGGAGGCACTGCTACCTTCCAGGTTCCTTCACTTGCTGTTCTTTTCTGAACAATGTGATGTACATTTTCACTTGCTTCCATGTGGAACAAACAAATCTGAAGGAAGCAGCAGTGCACTCTTCCGTGCACATCAGACGTGGGAATTTTCCCATCCTGATGCCTGGTGCTGCCCAGGTCCTCAGAAGACATGGGAAATGGTGTGTCTCGGCGACGAGAGCACCCTGGACAGGCCCCAGCCTGCAGGAACCCTGGGCAGGTCGCTTTGGAAAGGACTTTGATATCTGCTGAAGCAAAGTGCCACAGGAGGTGCAGACATTTCCCATGCATCAGATGTGTGCTCAGGCTGGGGAGCATGAGGTCGCCAGGAGACTGGCTGGGGGGAAGGGGAATTCCTGAAAGAAAATTTCTTAAAACACTTAATTAGCACTGACTTCTAACATCTAAACTTATTAAAGAAAGTGCATAAAGATGAAGAATACAGAGGAGCCGGACACACCTTCTAAAACTAGGACTGGTGGGTAGTGCTGAGTAAACTACCTCGTAGTAAATCTGTTGGAGCATCTCTACTGGTAGTTCCAGGCTGGGTGAAAATAAAGAAAATCTTAAATCTCTTGTTCCCTTGCTTTTGATTACAGCTTAAAAAAATAATGAGCAAAAAAAAAAAAAATTAGTCTATACCCCAGAATGCAGCATTCCTTTAAAATTTCCCAGACTTCTGTTTCAAAAATCACAGCAACCAGTATAAACTTCACAAACCCACTGAGGAGGCAACTCTTCAAATACCTGTGGTTTCCCACATTTTCCAAGAAAAACAGAAAGATTTATAGTTTCTCATGTTAAATCTGAGAAGCTAAACTTTGAGAGACATACTTGCCCACCTGCTGCATGTGTATTAGTTCTAGCTGAAGAGAAGTCAATAAAAATGGAGAAAGAAGAATTTGCAGAGCTGGTTAAAGTAATAAGATTTGTTTCAGAGCATCTGATCTTTAGACTAACAGACTTCCAAACAGTTGGACAAGTAAATAAAGCACCACAGGGAACCACTAGTTGAAATAGGTTACTGCAGAGATACACACAAAGGAATTCCTACAACTAAGAAAGGACTGGAGCTACGAAACTTATAACACCAGCTATTGGGATGAATTGCTGACTTCCACAACACTTAAGAGCGAATTCTATAGGTATCCACGCCTAGAGGACTACACCGAAATCTGTTCTGAGCTTTGAACAAACCCCCGAACAACGCTATTTTGTACTTCACGTTGATCCCACACCTAAGAGATCATTTGATTTTAGTTCCATTTTCTCCTTCCTCTGCATGATATATGTCTCTACATGGTCTCACATACATGAAGAAAAAGGAAATATCTTCTTGAAAGTTTTTTCTTTCTTTAGAAAAATAAAATATGAACACAAAAAGTTCACCTACGAATGCTCCTACCGTCCTCCTAGGATTTTTCTGCACCACAAATCCATCTCCTCCTGGAATTAGAAAGGATGGAAATAGAACAGCAAGTGCAAGTCACTCACAGCAGTGCTCAAGATGATACATCAAACCCATGTAGTAATCACAGCTTAGACCAAGCAGGGCAGGATGTGTAATACAGTAGGCAGTTTTCTGCTCTGACTGAGCAAAGCACAGGCAGAGAACAAAGCCAGAGATGTCCCACATTCATCTAGCTACGAGGGGTGGAGGTGACGCTGTTGTAAGGTGCCATCTGATCAGGACTTCTTTTCTGTGCTTGACATGAATAAGGGGATTAGGATGGCAAGTTTCCGTGAGCTCACTCCATCGGACAAAAGGCCCTGAGGTTTAGTGTCACACTGCCTGACAAAAGTACAGGAGGCTGTCAATCAAGGGCTGCTAGGTACTTGTGTTGGTGACATAATCTTATTAGAAGATAAACCAGTGAAATCCTTTTCATGATGAAAAGTTACATTTAATTGCTCCTTCGCTTTTCTTCTCTTGCTCTTGTTCATTTGTCCATTTAACTTTGTTAATGTTCGCTATTACAAGAACATAATGGGACAGAGATGCACGCCACCTACACTATAGCTCACAAGAAATGAACAACTGAGGATCCTGAAGGATAGCAGCATCTGCAGAAGTAGCATTGGTTGTGATCTTTTAAACACAAGGTCAGAAGTAACTGAATTAATTAGCAAGAGTACTCATGCACAAGGATAAACATTATGTCAGTTGCTTTAATAAAAAAGTAAGCTGGCAAAAAGACTGAAAGACCACAAAGCTCAGACTCCGTGCAACAAAGAAAGGGGAACTTTTAGTATTCTTCTAAAGGAGCAAATCTATATTTGCCTTAGACATGCATCTGTTTCTCTCACACAATTCCAGGTTTGTTTCTTTTTGCTTTTTGGAAGGCAGCTGGTACAGAGTGAGTCGCCTTGCACTGCCCCATAGTGACCATGGAGAAACACCGCTGCACCCAGAGGAGTGAGCCAGGAGCATGGCTCGAAGCCAGGACCTGCACAGGGAGGGCAGGTCTGACCCGCACACACAGGCAGCATGGAGGCTCTCTCACATCTGAGAAGAAGCACACAAGGCTTGCACAAGTGCTGCCCTGAGGCAGAGGAGAGTGACAGGTTGCTCAGCATCCAGCCCTGGTGCAGAGGATGTGGCACTACTGCTCCTGGGCATCACGCAGCTGGAACCCATGCAGCCAGCAGTCACTGCACGGCAGCCCACACCTATCTTGGCCACATGAAGCACAGCTTCCAGCCAGCAGGACTGATGCCCTCACCTGTGGTCCCTCAAACATCCCAGGACAGTCCAGCCATCACTCTGTGCCCCTGGGGCCAGTGCACACGACGCAGGTTGCATGGCCGGGGTGGGCAGGGCACTGTGTTGCATCTCCTTCTCCTCTCCCATCGCAGCCCCTGCCTGCAGGTTGTTTGCCCTGGCTTAAGCTCTCAGCAGTGTCGGAAGCAGCAGAATGGCAGGAAGCTGTGAAAAGTTATAAAGATGTTTTCCAAATATTTTGAAACTGGGGAAGAAAGTTTGGACTTGACCTTGTTTTAGCACAACAGCTCCAACAATGGCTAGACTTAAGGTCAAGAAGTCTGTCCAACAGAAATCAAACTGAACATAAAGATAATCCAAGACTTTGTCAGCAACAGAAGAGGAGAGTTGTCCAGGACACAGTGGCTTAGACAGCCCCAGAAAATGCCTCTGGGAAGTAAATCAGCAATTGCCATGCAGTTTAGTTACCCTAAGGCCCCGGTTCTTCAGCTAGCTGTGACTGGGTAAAAGGAAACAGTTATTAATGCAGGATCACAGCCCAAGCTACTGGTTACGCTTCTCAGAACAAATTTTTAAATCATCACACAATTGTCACAATTAATACACTGCAAATGTATTCTCTATAAACTGCTGGTGTCATTTCAGTGGCACAGAGTCCCACTAAAATGTTTCACACTAAGCACCTGAGTGTGTATATTACCCAAATAACTTAGCTCTGCAAGTGTGAAACATGCAAGAAAAAAGAAATGAATTCCATTTATTTTATACATAGTGTTCCTTATGTCATCCAAGTGCCTGTCCAATCAAGAACAAACCAGCATTTAAAGCTAAAATACTTTGAGAAATTCAATGTGTAATTCTCTTCCATAAGTCAGATGATCTTAAAGAAAATAAAGTCTTCAGAGTTCTTTAAGGAAACCACATTTAAGGACAAGCAAAAAACTCTGACAAGTGCCCTAATACCTTGCATTTTTAGTGAAAATCTGCATGAAGACCTTAAGGGAAAAATATCAGTAGTAGATAGAACAAAAAAATGAACATTGGTTAAGTGGTGGCAGCTGGTCACCTAGTGAAAAGCGAACTGTTAGCTTACTGAGCTGCCAAGCCATGCCACTGATGCCTCACAAACACTGCCAGTGTAAATCTAACTCCAGCTTCTGGAAAGACAATTCCAAAGCACCTTATTATAAATTAACTACCTGACTTACTATTGTTTTCCCCCCTCAAAATAAGCTTCCATGTAAAACATTATGAATATTCTGTAAATGTGCTTAATTATGTTTTCAAGTGTTTAATCACACATTTAGTATCTGCTAGCTCAATGTTAAACACTAAAATCCCAGTTAACTAAATCCAGAGAACTTATCAAAAACATTTGCAAACAGATTCTTTGCTATGCACCCAAATTTCTATTACGTTTTCTTCTGAAATCATCAGAAGATGTGAAACCAGATTATGCTCAAGCTCAGCTCTACCAGGTAGCAGCAGTGGTCATCTCCATGTGAAACGTCGCACTTTGTAGGATAATCGGTGGAAGAGAACTAACACAAAGGAACGTTTAAAAGATCTGAAATAGCCACCAGAAAAAGGACAATGGTGACCTAAATGCAGAAATTTATTTTTACTGATCGAACTCGAGCAAATCCATGAAAGCATTAGGAAGCGCTGTCAACTGCAGCTTGAAATCTAAGAAAGTAGCCATTCAAAGCACAGTAGGCCCTTATAAACAGTTAATCCACGCAGCTGCAGTAGTTAAAGCAAACACACTACCCTTCACTGCACCATCAATTACACCTTCCCAGAAAAAAAAAATTACACAAACTTTGTAGGATTTTTCAGAGAGAAGATGGATTCTTTTGGAGACTTGAGGTCACGACTGGGCTGTTTAAAGTATATTATTAACAAATAAACATTTATTGCAAAAAAACCCTATAGGCCTTTGGGGAGGAAAATTGTGTTATTTTTGGCATCAAATGACACAAGCCATTTATGACATGAATGGCTATCACCAACAGACTGATGAAATGGCAAATGTCTCCCACTTAACTTCCCCTGGCTTCCTGAATAAACTTTTTCAAACACTTTTTTCTTCTGAAATGGCAATAAACTCCATGTAATTTTGGTTTTCTCTCTGTTCTAGTTATTTCAAGATCCGTAGCTGGAAAGGGCTGAAGGTACTTCCAGATGGAAGCTGAAGACTCCCCAAAGACTGGTAAGGCGATGAAAATCACATTGTTAGGGTCTGGGGCTCTGCACTGCCCTTGTTTGTATGTATTCCTGCCCAAGTGACAACTTGCAACTGGCTTTCAAATGGCTGGGTGAAAAAGCTGAGGTTTAATTGCGGCTTCCAAACTGAATGAATGTTATAGCTCTTGTCATTGAATGTATCCGCTACGCACCCAGACAACCCCTGCCAAAATATGAGCTTATTTTGAAGTTAAAAAATAAGCCACAATTGGAACAGGCTTCAGTTATGCTAGACAGCCAAAATTCGTAGGACATGTATGAAAGAAAGACAGTCCGTGTGCCTTGGACTTGTTTTACATCCCTTCTGTAACACCAGCATCAGCTTGGTGAGCTCAGCACCACGCAGCCCCCAGCACTGCCCACAGCCCGGGACCAGGCGCTGCACGGCTGCCCGCCTCAAGCTGGAGCGGCAGTGGATGGGAGGAAGCTGCTCTAGGCAAAGTTGCTCTCCCTGTAATTGCCCTGGAATCGCTGGGGATTCTCCCACATAAAATTAATGCAGGCGCCATCAAGACTAATTTACTCCACACCCACAGTGCCATGCAGAGGAACTGGCCCAGGCACAGGCAGGGAGGCTGAGGACAGAGCTGGCAGGAGCTGCCCACCATGCCAGCACCACCTGGTCTGCTCATCAGGATGGGTCCCTGGCAGCAGGCAGAGCCCTACCAAGGGCCAACGTGTGGCCAGAGCTGGACAGGTGGGGAACCCACAGCCACGAGACACACTGCAGGAACCCTATGCACCCCTCCCCACACACACTCCTCTGGGCTGCAGCATCCAGCAGCATGCTCAGCACCATCCCAGTGACCCTGTTAAGGGCGTAGCTGCTCACTGCAGCCTTCTGTTCCCATGGGCTGACTCGTCGTGCACTGCAGATCCAACCACAAAGCCTAGCAGGTTGAAACCAATGATACCAAGCGGTGATAACATCGCTGCAACATTTCACATTCCATTTATTCCCTCAAACATTTTTACTGTTTGTAATTTTGCAACATTTCATATACTGCTCTTAATAATAACCCATCCTTTGTACTACACATACTCCCATCCTTCTGTCTCCTCTGTACAAAACCAGAGCATCACCTGTCTTTTCACAAACTCATACACACAAATCAAAGCACACATCCAGGACATGGCCTGTTCTGGTACAAGTGTGAGTGCTCACACAAATGCCAACACAAGTATAAGCAGCACACGGATGCAACACTGCTGATGTCACTCCTTTGTGACTTTTTAAGGAGAAATGCATGGACAGCTTTTTCCTCGCAGCCTGGGAACATCTTGTGAAATGAAGTGCTGATGGAAGCAATTTCACTCACATGTGCATAAACAAAAATGGGAAAACATCCTTGTGAGGCTTCTGCACACCTGGCTCACAGGAAAGTGACTCCTCAGCACAGCAGCATCACTGCTGGCACAGCCACACCAGGAACAGGGACTGCAGCTCCTGCCTGGAGCCTCGCACCACCCCAAAACCATAGCCCAGGGTGCCCTACCTAACTCAGGGCAGTCCCACCTAGCAAGGAGGGTGCAGGCAGTAGGCCTAAACCCTAGGGAGAGCTCCATACACCAGAAGGGCTCTGACTGAAGAATCATAAACGCAGTACTTGCAGTTTCCCATGGAATTGCTGTACCACTGTAACGCAACGGAAACCAAAGCAACAACAGCATGGTAGCAAAGTCCCAGGCTGCAGCAAGTGAAGATATGCTCAAATGCAACAACCATAGCCAAATTAATGAAGGAAAAAAAAGCTACTTACCTTCATAAGAGCTCAAGTATGCAAGGATCTCCAGCAAGAAACCCCCACCTCCACTGCTAACCCTTACATGAGGCCTGGGCAGGGGTGGATCCTGGCTCCAGCCCTTCCAGTCACTCAGGTACACTGCATGCACCTGAGCTCCCCTGGGCTGGCCCTGCCTTCCACCAGGTGCTCCATCACTGTGACTGAGCAATTCTGCTACAGTTGTGAACAGAGAGAGGACTGCCAGTATGCAGGGGAACATGAAGTGAGGAGTGGGAGCTTATCTTTGTCAAGATGTTTGGTGAAGGTAGAGGTGGGCCCCTAATGCCCAGCTGCCAGTACCCCCACCTAACCTGGGGCTCACCACTGCCCTCACTGGCTGCAGCAAAAGCAGGAGCTGAGCCACAGGGTCACTCCACGTGCAAACCTTCCACTGTTCATGAGGTCTGTGCCAGGACCCAGCTGAGAGCCAACTCACAGTGTTATGTGATATGCTTAGGGTGGTCTGGGTCTACAGAAAGGACTATCCCTAAAAGCTTCAGTGAGCAGCTACATCGAGTTCTCTCCAGACATTTGCTGTCTGGAAACCTGACGCTGAGGATCTGCCAGTCCAGGCTCTCACTGGAGCAGAGGGATGGACAGCAGCCGTAGTCCAGTGCAGGGAGCGACCCCAGGAGCATCTGCTGACCTTGGCCAGAGCTGCAGCCCACCACCCTGAGGCACGAGGGCTGTTCTCCAAGGGCTACAGATAGGCGCTGACTCAAGCCTGCGTGTCCAAGCCGTCACGGAGAGCAAATTCAGCCTGCAAGCTAGGACTGTTAATACCCGTGTAGGGGAGGAGGGAGGATTAGTTTCCTTTCACATAAAGTCAGAAGCACAAACATCCCAACGGCTGCACAGCCCCATCTGCACAGACACCAGGGACCACTGACCCACATCCAGCAGGAGGACAGACTGGGCAACACAGACCCCAACTGCTGGAAGCACACGAGGTGGGGATGGGGCTGCATGCATGGCCAGTTGCACCCGATGCTGAGCAGGACCCCAGGCAGCCGGAGCACCCCTCCCTCCCCCAGCTCTCTGCCCTCCTGCTGTCCCTGCAATCAGCTCTTCTGCAGCTCCTGACCATGCGGAATGTTCCTGCGAGGCTCACGGGGCCAGGAGGTGGGCCTGTTCCTGGCCAAGATCAGCCACAGCACCGAGGGCACAGCACCACTAAAATAAATAAATGGAGAGCTGTGGAGTGAACATTAACTACAAAGAAATGTCTGCAGAAGACCCTGAATATTTATGGGTGGTGTCACATGCAGATGTACCCTGCTGCACCAAAGGTTCCCCCAGCCAGAGGCTGCTTGCACTCATTTCAGTGTTTTGTTTTGTGGTTGTCTTTTTTTTTTTCCATTTTGCAACTCACTTCCATTTCCTGATTTTCTACAGTGCTTTATTGGGATTTTCTAATAAATCTGTTCTCTACAATACAGAACTAAATGATCATCTCATCTCACGTGCATTTTCGAAAGAAACCTCAGCAAACAGACAACCCTCCGTGAAATTGCATTGAAACTGGGAGAAAATTAGAAATCGGAGATTTCTAATGGGAAGTTGGAAGAACAGGCTCTATCTAGTGACAGAAAAAATGACAGCTGTAAGCAAAGTGATTACAACAAAGGATAGGATCCCAGAGGCTGAAAACAACTGTTCCATGGAGTAACTGTCAATGACACTGCAACCTTTCTCACTCCCAGGTTCTGGTGGGTGCCACGCTGCGGTCACAGCCCCAGCCCCACACAGCTTCCAGTGACCCCAGCTTCACTGGAGCAGCAAATGCTATCCCAGCTACACCACTCACATCCCCCTTCTGTAGGAAATGTGCCTTCTCGCCAATATACAAAGAATGCACTAGTGCTAAACTTGTAAGGAGAAACGCCTGTGAGAAGCAGTGATGTTTCTGTCAGTCTGATAGAACAGTGTGAGTAATCACTAGCTGTAATAGATGCTTTAAAAGACTATTAGTCATTTCTTCTGCAAATCTGCTTACTTCCTCTCATAATAATGTACAGTAAAAGTAACAACTGTGAAAAAATGACGGGTGTAGAATGTTATGTAAGGACCTTTATGTTTTGTTTTTTTAATCAGTGAATGCTGATTCAGGTTACACTGAGAAGCAAACACATGAGAGCAAACTTCCTAACAGCTACCAGGAGGATTTGGTCCTCAGCATGTGCACATAAATTCTATTAGCTCTTACTGGGAGAGTGCATGTGCACGCTTGTACATTATAAATAATACACTGATTGCAGTAAAATCAAGAGCCAAACTCTGTCCTTTGATGAGCGAGGATAGCTCTCATTGAAGTCAATAGGAACTGCATGTTCACAAGTTCATGTCAACATTTGCAAAGGAAATTTTTTTGCATATTAAAAATAATATGTAGTGTATTTTGGAAGCAAAACGAATGACCTCTCTCACAAGCGTTCTCCATAAACATGTTGGCTTGTTACAGAAGCACCAGAGTACAAACCCTTACGAAGCTCCTACGAAATGCTATTCCTTCTTTATGCTGATATTGAATGGCATTTAATCAATTTGCACTGTAGCAGTTCTGCTGTATCTATAATGAAGATCTCTGTTAAAATTTCAAAACCAACACAATAACACAGTGGAATTAATCATATTAACGATTCCTTTACTGTAACACAATCTTGCAGATGCCCACTTGTTCAGTCACCCACGGCAACAGTTTTTGAAAAGAGAGTAAAATTCCCTCTGCTCATCCTGAGCACCACGGTAAGAAGCATGCAGGCAGCTCTGAGGTGGGCTGGTCCACTTCCACCTCAGTCCTGAAAAGTTCTAACACATTGTGGATTCCTCTAGTAACAAGGATCTGAACACTTCGTCTTCCATAGGCAGGGTATACTTAATGTTGTACACAAGATACTTCATTTTAAGGGCTTTCCCTCTACATAAACTCTGATAAAATTGCGTAACTTGCCTCACGTTGTGCTTTCTACTAATAAGGTGCATTCAGTATCCAGTAAAGGGCAGTGACAGTACATATATGCTGGGTATGTGTTGGTTGTATAAAAGGAGAAAATATTTATGGGCAGTTTGGTTGGTAACAACCAGAGCCTATTTTCTGAGAACTGCTGTGCACTTCCAGGGTTCTGCTCCAGTCTCCTCATCATATCCCTCCAGCAGCGACGACCAGCCTGTACTTCTGTAACATGGCTGGTGCCACGGCTGGCTCTGACATCGGGCACTGCGTCAGCTGCAGCGTCTGGAAGAGTTTGTTCAGGTATATTCAGAGCAATTGCAGGCACGTTAAGGGGTAAAACAAAAGCAAGACAATATTTCATTTGAGGGATATTGGTCTAGTCAAAGCAAGTTCAAGAACTTAAAGTAACTGTAAGAGCAATGATGTGTGTATATATATATATATATAAAAAGAAAAGTAACTATTGAAGATCTGCCTCAATTTTATCTTGAATTTAACAGAGCATCTAGAAACAGTGAATAATTTGCCTGAGCAAGGCAAGCAAGATCTGTATCGGCATGCAGCAAAGAACATTATATTTAAAACCAGAAGTCATCTTCTACCTTAAAGGTTTTGCTCTCTTGTGCTCTGTATTCTTGAACTCAGGAAATCTAACCTGATTTTTTTATATTTATTTTACATTAGATATTAATTTATTCACGTATTTTGTTTTATTGTACTTAGTTATTAAAGGAAAGCAGTAGTGCATTTTTCCCTCGGTGTTACCAGTGCTGTTACAGCTTTCACTGCAACATAATATTATTCTGTTTTTACAGTATCTTCATTTAGGAAACCTTTCTGCTTTGTAAAAAAAATAAAATAAAACAAACAAATCTAATATTTTCTGTCAAGAGAAAATCATTCCTCAGTGACACAGGTGCATATTTGACAATCATTCCCGGCTCACTTGGTATGTTTATACCAACTGAGTTAAAGACAGGAAAATTCTGCTCTTAATTGCACCCATCCAACTGCTCAGGATCTCCTCTCGTTTCAGAACCTGCTGCCCGCAGCTCAGCTGTCAGTGTTCACACCACACTGCTATGTACACCCAACCAAACTCTTTGTTTCAGAACAAATGTGGGGGTTTGCTCTTTTTTAATGAACAAGACACGGTCGTTTCATTATGAGTCAATCTTTGCCTTCTGAGTAATGCAGCCATCCCCACACGATGCCAAAACCTTTCTGCCACACAAAACCATCCAAGAGCAATACATGGTTTGTTTACCTTTACTGGAGATTGCTGCACCACTCACTCCACAGCTTTATTTATTTACTTGCTTGCTTTCTTACTTCACTGAAGCAATAGAATGACTGATCATATAAGCAAAAGAAATGAAGGCAAAAAGAAGCAACTATCCCTGGTTTTTTGTTTGTTTGGGTTTTTTTTCTTTCTTTCTTTTTTTTTTTTTTTTTTAAATCAAGTGTGTCTTCTGACCTGAAATGTTTTTGTTAGAGGGTACCATAATGTTCTTTTTCCATTTCACCCGTGTTTAAAATTCATAACCGTTGTGAATCTGCACTTTATGCAACTCATTAAATAGGCATAGTCAGTTCAAGCAGCAGAAAATCACTCTCCAACAGTATCACGAAATATCACGATTACTGTTAGTACCACATTCTTCCTAAACTGCCAATGCTATGGAACAGCACAAGAACAATTGTGCAAAGCAGACACAACACGGGCTTGCCTGCTCTTCAGCCCACCACTGCTAAAACAGAGAATTTCAGCAGTCCTCTCTTCCCCAGTTACCCCACTGAGCTGTCAGCAGAGGTCTGTGCAATTCTTTGTGTTCGGGTGCTGGGCTGCGAGGGCTCTGTGTCTGAGCGCAGAACTGCACATGTCCTTGCACTGCACAGCAAGGGCAGCGCATTTGGTTTTATGGATTTCCTTACACTGAAGGCCCCATCCTCTTTCGGGTGCACTCCAACCTCCTGCTGCCTTGCACTGCGAGCGTGTGGGGAAGTCGAGCTCACGTCCAATAATTACTTTATCTGCGGCATTCTTCATGCCAGCAGAAGGAGGTATTAAATAAAATGAAATCTGTTCTTGTTACAACAAGAAGAACAGCAGTGAAGAAGAGCAGGGTGAGTATAAATCTCAGTTTTGTGAATTTTGTCTGGAATGAAAAACAAAAACTACAGTTGCATTATGGAAAAGCTCTCTTCCTTCTTCCAAGAACTTGTTTCCATCTATCTAACTGAGGTCGGCAGCCTCTGCCTCCACATTTTAAGCTCACAAGAGCAGTAAGCATTTCAAGGCATATCTGCTTCATAGTCTGCTCCACAACAGGGGAAAGGACAAGGAATATGCATTTACAATTAAAATGCATTAATAAAACAATTAGTCTCAAAAGTTATATTATAATTGAGCTATTTTATCACAATATATTATTGATAATTGAAAAGGTGTAATATATGTCTCTGAACGAGCTCAGTAGTTTAGGCTAAAAAATAATAGATGCGATTTCTTAAGAGGAGAAAGTGCACTCCTGTTCATTTTATACTAGTGAAGAAATGTCAGCAGCGTATATCGTATGTATTGGTAATTTTTTCTGAGTTTGAAAGTTGAGTATTATAAATTATCCTCTTATTAAAATAATTGCATATTGCCTATGCTGTAAAAAGATCCTCCCTATCATTTTCTACGGCGGGTAAGTGTAAACTATACGCTACCATTGCAATTATTTTGTCTGGTGAGGTTGCCACACTTGACGATGGAAACAAAATGTCTCCCTAGACTCTTAAGATATGTTCCACTACAGATCCCTGTGGTATCTCTTCACCCGAACTCCCGACCGAGCTCTGGTCTCTGCCAGCTCTATCAGATCAGGGCCAATCCCAAACCTGCGCAGCCCTTGTGCATGTCCGCAAGGAGATGGATTCCTGCTGACACCATGGGGACCCGAGGGGGCTCTGCCTGAACTCCTGCTATTCTGCTTACGTCATCTGCACAAACAACAGTTACGTTTCCCCAGCACTGCTGCTTTCGGAGTTGTTTGGAGGTGCTGTTAAAGCCCACCCTTACACAGCATGTTAAACCCGGCCAATGCGGCTGACAGCGCGGGACTACGTGGATTTTCAGCAAAAAAAGCTGGAGTATTTCAGACACTTTTGAAAGCATTTTTAGTGGATGACATAACTTTAAGCATTACTGTACGTCCTGAGCATGTGCCTATGTTATTCCTCATTTGTAAGTTTCAATCTGTTTTTATGCTATCTCACCATGACGCACAAGGAGCACTGCCAGCCCAGCACAGGAGGCACGCGGAGCGGACACCGCTCTGCAAAAGCCACCGATTCAGAAGGGAACCATTGCACTGATTAACAGTGAGCCTGGTTTAAAGAACAGAATAAAGGGAAACTGAAAACAAATAAAATCTTCCTTTTACCAAATAGTATTGCCCATTCTGCATGCAGCAGAACTTGAGAGCTCAACTCATTTCTCGCGCCTTGAATTCTGCCTACATTCCACAGCTTGCTCTCACAGCAGAAATGCTTTCCCTCTCTCTCTCCCTCCCTCTCTGTCTCTCCCTCTCTCTGGAAGAAAAATAGCCTCCACGAAAATTAGAGACATTTACTAATAGAAAGCTTTTGTCTTATTTTGAATATAACACACAGCTGAATCAGGAAGCATCGCTCTCAGTATTACACTCATGTGAAAGAATTTACACAATTTGGGGGAGTTAACATGTACGCAGCAACAAGGTTTCACAGCACTTTGTTTCCTTCCTGCTTGGTACATGCTGCTCCAGGCTGACCCGACACAGAAAGTACAGACACAGGCAAGGAAAGACTCAAAGATGAAGAAGGGTACAAACAGGTACCAGAAATATACTGTAAGTACTTCTTTAATAGCATCCAGTAATGATACTAAAACAACGCCTGACATATCCTTAAGAATCTACCAAAAGTCCAAGCACTTCTCTTTCCCACTCCAAGCAAAACTTAAAACGCATGACAAATTATGAAATATCTGTGTCGGCTCGTTACGCTGCTCCCTGAAAACAGGACCACCTTTACAGCCTTTATTTTCAAAACTAGAATAAGAATATGGATCTTCCTAGAAAATTATATTTATTTTGCGTACATACAAAAATGTAACCTGAGATGGTTATTGTTCATGGCATTTAAATATCAGCAATAACTCGAGCAAATCGTTATGTAACAATGAGCAGTGAGACGAGAACAAAGCAGAAGAAAAGCAGAACCACAAAAAAAAAAAAAAAAGGATAAAAAAAAGGAATATACAAATGGAAAATAAATGCAATATTAATATTAATGTTTTATGGCAGGAAGCGCTATTATGAGTGATGCAACAAACTCTTTTAAACAAATAACCTGAATATAACTGCTGTAACCTATTTTGGGGAAGCATTCATTCTAGAGGTTTCAATTAATCAGAAAACAAACTTCTTTTACAGAAAAAGTTGTATATGTGAGGTTCCAAGTGGGGATCAGTCCTGCAGTTTGGCAAAGGTCTCATTAAAATCAAAGCGATTTTGTTTGACTCAGGTTTGCGAGAGTCCGCCCTCCTGGTGCCATTGTTCTGCTCCGTATTTCTCCCTAAAAGCCCTGCAATAGAGTGCTCTGTGTCCCTCAAAATACTGCATCTTAGCAAAGTAAATACCTCACGTGAAATCAGAAGACCACTGTGTACTTGATCAAGGCAAAAAAAAAAAAAGGTTGAATTGCATTGTTATGAAAACAGCACAGAATGCGTGCACAGCACACGCTGATAGCCTGGCGGTATCTTTGTGATCAATTACATTTATCAGGCACCTCTGACTACTTCAAACTGTGCTTGGGCCGCTCAGCCGTCCCCCCCCAGGATTTATCCGAATATTCCTCACATAGGGGGAGCATCAGACAGCCAACCTTTTCATTAAAAAAAAAAAAAAAAAAGACACATTTGTAGCCTCCCCCTAATGCCAAATGCCCTCATCCCAGGATGGGCAGGACTCGTTCCTGACCCAGTGAAAGGTTTAAGGTCTGATATCTGACCCATCAGAAGCTTGCTTTCATTAGAAAGACGAGACAGCAGCTTTCCAAAGATATACACACAGCACTTGATTATAGTCCTGGGAGTTCTGGAGAAATCTGACCTTTAAATTACATTACTACATGCAGAAAATCTATTTAAAGTACATTTCAGCAACTAAGATATTTCAGTAATCTTTATTCTCCCTCTTCTGCTTTTTTGCAGAGATCTCCGAATAGGACTCAAGAATCAGAAAGCACCTGATTTTACTGATACGGACAGCGCTGTGTACCGACCCCGTCCCGGCCGTGCGCCCAGAGCACGCTGCTCAGCAAGGCACGGCGCTGCGCGGAGCGCGGCCGCGCTGTGTGACGGCACCGCGGGCTGCCGGCTCAGCAGCCGCTCCTGCCTCACTCCTCCTCCGCACTGACAAAACTGACCGCCTGCATCGTGCCGCCGTGGACGCGGTCTGCGTGTCTTTATGGCTCTTTTGTACTTCAGCTATCGCAAAAGGCGGTTTCCCTACGTCTAAAACGCTGCCGTCAGGGAAAGCGCGCAAGCGATGTCAGCATCAGTTCACGTTTGCTCTTTCGGGCTAATAAAATTTCAGAGAAAACAAATTTGGATGTACCGTGTCTCCCCTCCCCTTTCCATGAGCTCCTTCTGCTGTCAGTCCTCAGGGGCACACACAGCAGGCCACCATGTAATGTCACACTAGGTGCTGGGATGCAACAAAGGCCAACATGTTGATATCTTTTTATTGCTCGTCAGCCCGGTCACCCCGCTTCCCCCTGAACAATCGGACACCTTTGATAATACAGAAATTTCTGAAGAAGTTACATTGCCATTTTCAGTCAAAAAAGTTTCTCTTCCCCCAAAGCAATGCTCTCACCATCTCGCTTTCCAACTTACAAAACGTTATCCTTCATTTTACAGGAACTAAAGATAGGACTGAAGTGATACATTAATGATTATTAATGAGCATAAATATTTCTATTGCCAAATAATGCCTGTTATTTGCTTGTCCGTTTTTCAGGTACCCCAACAGCTATTTTAAATTCCTTCTCAATTAAGAAAAGTTCCTACGGTAACACTGCCTTCATAGGCAGAAGTTTCATCGCGCTCCCACTAGAGCTGCTCCGGTGTGTTTCATTTTGTGGAGAACTCAAATGCAAAGAATGTGGGGATGCCTCCCCAACAGGAGCACGAGAAAACACAAATATTGCTGAAGCCTCACCCCACAATGGCAGGACTGCGGCAGAGCAGCAGAGAACTCTGCTTTACTTTCATGTGAAGTACCCAGGCCCGTGGAAGATTCTTTAATAGCATGCTGGTAAGGGCTGCAGTATGAAATAACACGTTTTGTTGTAATTCCTAAACAGGGGGACATTTATCTGGGCCATTTATACAAGAGTTATAACCCTAACAATATTTATACTCAGCATGTCATGTTAGCATTTACTACCAGTTTCCATGGAGATGGATTTTCATGCTGTAGCTATGAAATGCACATTGTTGCCACTAAGCCACTTCAGGCCTTTCTGGAAGCCTGCTGAATGCCTGACAAAAGTTGATGCAAACCAATAGTTGTTGTTCTTTGTTTGTTGCCAGACTTCTAGCAGAGCCATATTATGTCCTAGTGATTGAAGTGCCCATGTTCGCCCCCCTCCCGGCACAAAAAGGATCCTCAATTTCGGTGACAAGCATGAAGTGGGCTTCTGCAGGGGAGGACAAACACCACGCAGGGCCGGAGCTCTGTCTCCGCACAAGGACACGGCGCGGCGGGGGGCTGCTTTCCCGACAAAGCCTGACATTTTGGGGACAAAGTGTAAATAAAATAAAGCGCAGGGAGCGCCCGGGCCCGCGAGGAAGGAGGCAGCGCCGGGCTCCTCCCGCCCCGCCCGGCCGCGATGCCACGGTCG